>JANLJB010029412.1:0-15049 GCA_026212285.1 Bursera cuneata
ATCGAGAATGTCCTTATAATATTAATTAGTTTCAAAGGATTATAAAAAATTTTGTCTTTATATTATTTTATAATCAAGGAATGAGTTTATTATTTTGGATATATCAGAGGGGTATTTATGATATTTTTCTTGAGTTTTTACTGTAGCACCGTTAAATATAACTAACGATATTACAGTGTTAGGAGGTCTGTGTTAGTCTCAATTCAGTAGGATATTTAACTTTTTTTTTTTTTTTTAAATTCTTAGGGGGGGGGGGGTTGANCCCCCCCCCCCCCCCCCCCCCCCCCCCCCCCCCCCCCGAGAGTAAATACCCCGAAAATAATCATATTCATGTGGGCGCCTTCCAGTGTCAAATTGATCAAAGCCTTCCACGTTATGTAAATAGAGCTTATGACAATCAAGCAAGAAAACGGAATTTGGTTTAACTTGTTTTTAAACTATTTGTATCACACTACTGAGTAAACACCAGATACGACAAAACAATATACGACTAAAATAAAAAGAAAAATAATCGACCGTATGATAGAGCGTTCAAAACTACTGCTTTTATGATTTCCTTATTGGGTCCTGAATCTCTGGACCAATTACAACTACTTTCAAGTCAACTCAAACCCAAAATATTATCCCGTTCGAAGTTTGTTCAAAGATAGTGAATCTATTCTCCTCAGCTCATACAAGAGCTGTGAGGTGTGAGCCGATCAACTTTACCAGATACAAAGCCCTTTGGGTAAGGTAAGTTTCTTTAACTTCCTCCCTTTTTCTGTTTTGACAATTATTGATCTCACAAACATGTATCTATTGAAGAAACGATACTAGGAACTGTTAATATTATTTAATCACAAATGCCCTGATGGGTTCCGGACTGTGAATCTAATTCTATGCCTTATTTTGCGTTAAACACTTAAAAACTCATGAATTGTCTCCGTGTGTGTCTTCTTTAGCAGAAGAGGATTAAGTTTCAATAAGAAGGTTGAAAGTGTTTTCTTGTTTGCAATGGAATGATTTTATTAGGATCGTATAGCAGCAATGTGGCAAGTAGATGCGACGAGATGCTTTGAACAAAACAATTTCATGTGCCAAATTGAAGAGGTACTCTAATTATGAGCTAGTTTGTTATGTAGGCTTATGTTTCGTGCTTAATTCATACACATCACTTGCATTTTGTATGATTCATTTCAATTTTTCAGGGTCTTTTCTTGGGTGCCATTGGAGATGCAAATAACAAGGATGCATTGAGAAGTTCAAACGTTACCCACATCTTAACCGTGGCTAATTTGGGAGATCCACCTTTTCCAAATGATTTTGTTTATAAAATTGTTGAAGGTATGGCAGTTTCTCCATTGTCTTGAAAGTTGTGTTGTCTTCGTTCCATTTCTAGGATAAATAAGAATTGAATCTGCCAAGCATTTAGCTTGCTTTGTGGGAGACACAAGCATTTCAAGTATTATGTACCAGATATAAGATCCTTAACTTTTGGTTTTACCTAAAAGCATCTCCCTTTTTCTCGCCTTATAAGGCTTCTAATGTCTCAAATCTATGACTTTTGATATAGAACCACCTACCAACATTGTTGTACTGGAATTCATCTTAATTGAATAAGTGTTTCTTGCTATTGAGATAGTGATGGACAGAGAAGACACAAACATAATGCAGTACTTTGATGAATGTTTCAATTTTATTGACGAGGCAAAAAGACTGGATGGTGGTGTTCTGGTTCATTGCTTTATGGGAATATCCAGAAGGTAATTTTTGTTTATTATTGAAATCATATCTAACTTTTAACATCACTGGATTGTGGAAAATTCAACTTTGTAATGTCTATATTCTCCATGTTGCAGTGTAACAATTGTGGTTGCCTATCTGATGAAAAAGCATGGTATGAGTCTATCACAAGCTCTGGAACATGTGAAGAGCAGACGACCGCAGGCAGCGCCTAATCACGGTTTTATTTTACAACTGCAGCAGTTGGAACAAAATCTTCAAGCATCACATTGATTGTACAAACTTGGTAAATACTACAAAAGCTTTCACTTCTAAACTGAACTGCTACCCATTTGAACATCTAGCATTGGAATCTTCTTTTATACATCTGTACTTCTTCAAGCCAACCTCCTGTTTGTTATTGTGGGTATAATAAGAGAGCAGTGGATACCGAGAAACCTATTGCATTATGTTTGTCGTAACCTTGAACTTCATTCTGTATAATTAACGTTGATGTAAATTTTTGCTGGTCCATAATATAGGCAGTGAGTAGCAACAGATATATACCTAGTAAAGTAGCAGCATCAATTTTCAATTGTACTCAGAGTTGAGACTTTTCTTTAATGAAAAAGGAAAGGTTGGCAGGCTAATGTCCACCATGCTTTTAGAAACGAACCAGCGGAGACTGGACACTTCTAGCCTCTGTAGCCCCGGCGTCGGTCCTGGCGTCTTTCACTAGTCCTGATGCTAAACTATTACTAATTGATAAGAAACTTGACTTTTGAAGTGGGAGAACCCAAAGTTTTATAAATTTCCTTTAAGAAGTCTACCCTTTTGATGTAAGATTTGCAATTAGTCTTACAATATTTTACCATGCTCTGCAACCTTGACACTCATCTATGCTGTTTGTACACTAATTCCAGAAGAATATTATAATATCAACTGTATTACTTACATCTCATGATTATAATCGAGAAATTTGATAAAAGACTCTGAAATCAATTGATAAGAATTTTGAGAGAATCATACTCAAAACGCTTGTTTGTTGTCACTCTCATGCCCGTTCTTCTCCCTTCCTAATGCTTATTTTATAGTATTTTCTATTCAATTCGTGTCTTCAACTAAGAGTTTCTTTGAGGGATGACTCAACTTACATTTTGCTTTGTTGTCATCTCGCAAGCTTGTTAAGTGTCTAGATGCAGGCCTAACAAATGGAATTTTGATTTAATCCTTTACATCACTTTGGGCCTATAATAAGCACATCGAGGAGAATCTAATTAGAGCTGATGTAGGTCTATCCAACAACCGCAGCAAACAAGCGACCAAAAAGGTCCAAAACTCAACCCCGTGATAGGTGTATCACAAATAAATGAGGAAGAACGACTCGTCGTCTACAGTTTTTTTGGATGAACAACTTGTCGTCCTAGACTAATCAGAGAGACGCTAGAAACACTCGTTTTGATACTCTTTAATTTATCCACTCTCCACTTCTTGTTAATAAAATTGTCCATAAAATTTTAATCATTTATAATTTATTAATAATTTAGTTTTCCTTATTCTGATTAAATAAAATTGGTAAATTCATGTCAACAGAAGAGAAAGAAAGTAAATAAGAAAATGTCGTGTGTCATCCACGATTAAATTATGAGAAAAAAAAAAGTTTTCAGTAAGAAATGAATGGTTAGATATATATCATTCTGAGAATGCACTTCCAAAATCAATTCTATCAAGGTTTATAATATATGTAGAGTGCAAATATTTTTCTTTATTCTCAAGTTATGACATCTCATCAACTCATATCAAGGTTTAGTGGTTAGGATTCGACTGAAATATCTGAACTTGTTGATGGGCAACCATAGAAGAGGATGAGGCACCTACAAAAGATACTCCAACACTCAAGTTAATACAGATTCAAATCAAAATGCGTTAAGGTTTTTGAATATAAGAAAAACCCTAGCTAGAAGTGTATTAAGATGAGTAATTAATAAATAAAAAACGAGAAATATATATATAGAGTTGAGATTTTTTAACATAACTTCTTATATGAAATCTTGATATAAATTTTTAATCATTGATTCCACGTAATCTAATTATTAAAATTTAAAATTAAAAAGTTACGTTTAACCATGTTAAGTCATCAACTATTTCAAGTACTATTAGATATGTAATGTGAGATCAATGACAAAAAAAATTACTAAAATTTCAAACCATTGGATTATGCACTCAAGGTAATGTGTGGTCAAGAAGAAGAATACATGAACCTGAATGGAGACTTTGAACGCACATGAACACTTTGTGTGGCAGCTTTGTGGCTGTGTGTTGGTGTACGGTGCTCATGCAATGGTTGTGCAGTGGCTTTATGGTTAAGGAGAAAGAAGAGAAGGAACAAGGAAGATATTTTTGTAATAAAAGAATTTTTTATTATTTTAAGTAATTTTCCATTATTTATCGGGATATATAAGTAATTTTATTTTCACAAGGTAGTCAATATAAGGTTGACTTTTATATGTATACCTCTACTTTGGTTAACGGTATTTAAATTAGTTTATTAAAATTATTTGTGTGTCATCTATTTATGGATGGCATGATTTTTGACATTATATCATGTTAATTTAGATATTAGAAATGAAGATCTATATATGATGATCCTAAGGGTGAACACTTAAATTTGACCGATCAGGTTAAGGTTGGATTAATCATTACATGAAACTCGAAGTTGGGTTAGGATGAGGTATCTCAACAGCTGTCGAGTTGGAATTGAGTAACCTAAAACCAGTCCAACCTAATTATATTAATAAAAAAAATTAAAAATTTTACATGAACCCAACCTGATCAAATGAATTTGACCCTACCATTTCGGATTGAGTTGAGTTCCTTCGTTAACATGACTCGGTCTCAAATTAAATTTTACAAAGCTCGATCATCTGTCGATTTGAGTTAGATTTAGCGTAACTTGATCTGACCCGACGGATACCCTCCCCTATATGATACGAATTACAGGAAAAATTCATGGGTTGCAGCCACGTAAACTTTTATCGACGAAAATAAAATGGAAAAGGTAAAGAAAGAAATAAAGGGGAAACAGGTTGCGATGTTTTTAACTCACACGGGGTATGTAATTGAGCCAAGATAATAAACGTGAGACGTAATATCTACAAGAGAGAGAGTGGACGAGTAACAAAAACCTCACGGGACTGCATCACACAGCATTTAATAGCAACCAAGAAGAAGTGAGTAATTTGGTTGCTCTCACTAAGACACACACTTGCCAATAAACCTGTATATAAAGGAAACCTTCAAGATGGTGTAATCGAAATCAGGTCCAGATAAAAGGGTAAGAAAAATTAGGACTCCTTTTGGGAAACCTTTAACATGTCTCACATAGCAGTGGAGAGAAACAGAAGAAGACAGATGAATGAGCACCTCAAGGTTTTGCGCTCTTTAACTCCATGTTTTTACATCAAAAGGGTAAAATTCTCTCTCGCTCGCTATTGCTTGCATACACTGACACACATACACGAATACTGTTGATTGATTTCACAAGTTGTTTTTTTCTGTATTGATCCTTTGTTGTTTAGGGAGACCAAGCATCTATTATCGGGGGTGTAATAGAATTTATCAAGGAGTTGCATCAAGTTCTCCAAGCTTTGGAGTCGAAGAAACAAAGGAAGAGTTTAAGCCCTAGCCCGGGTCCTAGCCCGAGGCCGGCGCAGCAAACTCCTCAACCTGCTGATAGCCCTTTCGGCCTCGAAAACTTCAAGGAACTTGGAGCATCCTGCAACTCTTCGGTTGCAGATGTTGAAGCGAAGATCGACGGATCCAACGTGCTACTGAAAGTGATATCGAGGCGTATATCTGGTCAAATTGTGAAGATAATCACTGTGTTGGAGAAACTTTCGTTTGAGGTTCTTCATCTGAACATCAGTAGCATGGAGGACACTGTTCTATATTCCTTTGTCATTAAGGTATATATATGATCAGAATCATTCATATCCAAATAGAGAGGAAGTTACATACGTATCGTAGCTAATTCTTAATTTACTAACTCACTTCATACTTGAACTAATTATAAATTATTAATTAGTTCATTCCCACTCCAGAAAAAGAAATTAACTAATCCAAATTTGGAACGTTCGGTTTTCATATCCCAAACTTATATATGAAATGCTAGATAGCTTCTTTTTTTTTACCGATTACTTTCTTTGCTAAATGGAGAAGGTAATATGAATCAATTGCAGTTGCAACAGCTAAGATATTATTCATCGTTTGCCTAAGTCCTCTAGATTAAAGAGGAGGTATCTACGCAACAGTATTGAGAATCAGATGAAGGGGTAATCACATATTTAATCACCAGATTAGAATTATACACCATATATATGTTTATCAGAAAGATTGTACTGAGCATTCATGTGCTTCATCTTTTTCATTGCAAGCACAATTTGGGAAGTAGCTACAGAGGGTTAGGTTTACCTCTCATGTACTATAAGGTACAGTACATATTTAAGCATTTTCAATTGCCTGCATGAAACACACAAGTGTTAGATAAACGACTCGTGGCCAACATTCAAACATGCAAGAAAGCTTTCATCGATCATAAGGATCAAGCACATGCTACTATAAATATAATGAAATCAAATTGTTTTCATTCTTTTGTTTTTTTTAATCACTTGTAACTTGCTTGTTTAACTGGTTATAATTAGAGTAGTTGACAATTTAGTTTATCAAATTGACTCGTGTAAATTCGTGAACCAGAGACAATGACATTTGCATAACATGTTTACCCTAGTGTTACGTATAGGTTGAGTGAAGAAAACTTGAGAAATTGTATATGCAAGAACTTTTTTCAATTTGGAATAAAGTAAAAGATGGCATATGTTTGAAGCATTACCGTTCATTGTAATTGATAAGCACATATATATGTTCAGCATTATGATGATCTTATTAATGTTACTGTTATTTCTCGATGATGAAATCGCAAATCTATAGAAATTAACAATCCCTTATTTTATGATTTACTAATGAGTTATTTGGTACAGATAGGATTGGAATGCCAGCTGAGCTTGGAGGAACTGGCACTTGAAGTTCAACAAACCTTCTTTACAGACGCTATTTATGCGAATGAGATATAGTTTGATGTAGTAACCAAACTGTGGTGGCCAAATATTACAATCATATATATGCGTGCTAATATATGAATATGGGACATGAGATATAGTCATGTCTTGGCTTAGAATAAAAACAATGATTACCATCTATGAAATAAGTGGAAACATATATCGTTGACCAGACATCTATCATTTTCTTACTCGGTGATTAAGTTCTCTATACGTTCATCAGCAAATGATTCATATTGCTGAGATTCTGTCTTCCATTATTTATACAGACATCCAAATCCTGAGATTGGCAATTAGATTTATCTCTGTGAGATCATTATATAAGTAGTAAAAAAGAAATGGTAGTAGTTCCATTATTCTGTTGAAGCCTTGATGATCTTAATTTACATCGGGCGAAACAGTTGTATCCCCTTTGAAGTGAGAGTCAGGGACTCAGGGGACGATGAAGTCCTTTAGCTGGCGAAGAACCTGTGCATGGTGAGTTTTCTCTCGATCTTTTGGTGCTCTCTCTCACTGTTCCTTCAAAAAGGGGAAAACACAGTAAGTAAATCAAAATCTGGTGTACTGATGTTTCTTAGGGAGAGAACTCAGGTTTGACTTCTAGAGAGCGAGTGTAAAGAGTTAGAAATGTCGAACCAGAGCCAGATCTTAGAGGTGGCATGTTGACCTAGGCCGTAGATGGCGAATGCATTGGCTTATGCCATGCATGCGCGCAATTTTCATAGTGCAAATCCCAACATGAGTCGTTTTTGCTAGAATTTCCGCATCAAAGATGGCGCATTGCTTTTTAAGAAGATTTCCTAGCAGCTGAGTTTTGAGATAGACGAATAAGAACGGCAAAGCTTTAAGGCCACCCTTCTGCATACTATATCCTACATATAATCTGTTCATGAATAAAGGCGCGCGGCATTAATGCTTTGAGGCTACCCTTCTGTCTCCAAATGTAGCAGGAATGAGCTTCTCTGGCTAGAGTTTGGGGTGAACATAGGTGAGAGCATACCACCCACATGTCATGATAATTTTTGAACATATATAAAACTTATACTATGAAAATATTTTTTACGTACTTAAAGCAGAACAGAAATGCGCATAACATCATACAAATGTCTCACTCGACTCAGCACTAATAGAAAGCGAATGGACTGACTAGGTTGTGAACACACACCTAAGTGTGTTGGAAACGAAATTTTTTTCTTTTTTTGTTTATAAAAAAATCAAACGCATTAACATTCCCATGCAGCTGAAGAAATTTAGGTTAAAAAAATGTCTTAATAAATTTCATGCGTTAATGAGTTAAACTGATATACAGTGAGCATAGCAAGCTCATGATCTTTCTTAGAGAGGGGGGGACCTTTGACTGCGGCTACAATTCCTTTCTGGCATGAATCTAACCAATATATATTAAAAGCCATTGTCAAGCCCACCGAAGCACTTCTCTGTCCAACTATACTAGTTTACAACTATTATATGGCCCAAAACTCATCCCTTGGACCTACTTAGCTTTTAACTGGACCAAACTGGGCCAATATATGTATCCTCAAATTTCAAACCTTTTGGGAAAATAATAAATTAAAATTTTATTTGGGCCATTGTAAATAGAGTTTGAAAGTAATGTTATACTAAATAAGTAAGACACTCCAGCCCAAGGAAGAATTGGCTGCTATTCCTTTTTCGGCCGACAAGTAGAGTAATTGCATCAACAGTCCATATCAATAATAATCATAATCAGCGACCTGACTTGGTTTTAGTTTCCAATCTTCTTCAATGTCATGATGACTGCTTGGTTGGTTGGCCCCACCAGTTTTTGCAAAATTGATGGATCCATCCTAATCTTGCAGCCTTCATAATTGTTGATTCAAGTCTGTTTTTATATTCATTTTTGCTGTGACCCACACGGATAGATCACTCCTGAAATGATTAAATGCGCTCAAGTTCAATGTGCTCGATGAGCCCACTTGAAATTCTAATTGATTGTTATAACAATAATAATAATAAATTTGAGAAACAAGTAGTAATCATATAAATAATGTGTTATGTGATTTTCAGAAACTCTTTGCACCAGTAGCTGTAAGAGGTTTATTGTGTATAATTTGGACAAGATGATTCATAGACCCCACATTCTACGTAAGTGAAAGTGGCCATCATCATGCAAAATGCTCGCTCTAATTATACCGTCCTCTCCAGAAACTCGTTTATGTATTTGGAAGCATGCAATTCTTTACAACTTCATTTATATTTTTATTTCATGGTTCAAAAAGATGAACAAGAGGTTGATTCGAAATCAAGACAAGGCGTGTCATGATTTGACTTTGGCAGGCCTAGCTTTGACTATCCTCATCCCTCCTACAAAATTTTCTCCTCAAGAAACATAATACGACGCAACAATTCAACCAAGCTAATGCACCCCAGGCCTTGGCCAAATCATTGCTGCCATATTCCCATATATGTGAATGTGACTTCTTTTTTGAAAATTTTACACAAACACGTGGTCTGTTAACCCTTTATTCAAACTTGAAAGCCAAATAATCAAACTCATTTTAATTTTATTAATTTGTTAAACTTACTGA
The DNA here is from genome assembly GCA_026212285.1 of Bursera cuneata. Taxonomy (NCBI): domain Eukaryota; kingdom Viridiplantae; phylum Streptophyta; class Magnoliopsida; order Sapindales; family Burseraceae; genus Bursera; species Bursera cuneata. Next base: position 9,383 of record JANLJB010029412.1, read on the forward strand.
ATAGTTTACAAAATATTTTTTAAAAAAATTAATAAAAAAATTGAAATCTTGATAGTGAGATGTAGTGCGTTACGGAGGGCAGGGCACAGCTCTCAAGTGAATAAGAACAGAAACAGCAAAGCCAAAAGGGTTTGACCCTAGCTCTATTTGACTATTCTGACCTCACCATTTTGAAAATGTAATTTGTGGAGGAGGAACGCGGCGCCAAAACTGAGAGTAATAATTATCAGGCCTGGCAATGCGTGATGCTGCTTTTCTTTTGGCGGTGGGTCCCTCTCTTGACCTAACATACAAACGCTTCCATTAGTTTCCGCCTCATCTCCGTCGTTAATTCTTTCTTCCCCGTTACCCGTTAACGCTTTTACTACCTTACCCTCCCTCCCGGCTTCCTTCCTTCGGCTCGGCTTCACGACTCGCTAACTGAACTCTCTATTATTTTTTATTTTTTTTTTATTATTATTCTTGACCAAATTAATGTTTCTGAGAAAGTCAAAAACTTCATTCTCTTTACACTTTTCCTTTTGACCTTTGCTTCTTTCTGTCTTTTTTTTTTTTTTCATAACCTTGATAAATATGACAACCAAACTACCTAGCAAAGTATAGAGTTACTTTACATCTCATCATCAAACGAAATTCTAAACATTTTTCATCTTAATTTACATTTTCGAATTTAAATATCTATAACACGGTAAATAAATAAATAAATAGATGATGATGATGGTTTGTATTTTAGTCAACGGAAAGAAAGGGAAGATTGTGAAAAGTTTACAAACTAAGAGGCAAAAAGTAGAATTAACACAAACTCATGGCGGGCAATTTGAGGATACCACATTGTTGTGGGAAAACAATTTGTTCAAATTTACAAAACGACAAAGTATTGAATTCCGTTCCACTGTGTGAATAGATATGACCGGTGAATATGAAGATGGGCTGTACTTGTATTTCCTGCCTCCATATCTTTCCAAAGATATATTTTGGCTTGTAGAATCCCTGTCACCAAAATCTAGTTTAATTATAATTTTTGAAAATCGCAGTGACATCAACACCCTCAACTTACCATCTTTGCAGTAACAAGATAGGAGGACAAAAGTGTTAGTTTCAGAAATTTTTATATATAAATTAATTAACCCAAATATCAAAGACGAAGAAAAAGACAGATAACCCGGAAACCCAGTTGTGATTATTGATAATTGGTAAGTGCAAGTGGTGAGTACAGTGAAAGCCACCTAAAAATACAGATGCTGCTGAGGATGGCGTTTGCGAAAATCGAAATTGCAGGCGCTCTTTCTAGACTCGTAGGTGTAGAAAAATGTTCCAAATGGAGGTATAGCAGCAGCAGCAGCAGAATGGTGCTATGATGGTGCTAGTGGTATGAATATCAATTTGATATATGATCTTTGGACCATGGTGAACATCAATATGAACATGTTTTTGTTGATGATAATAAAATTATTTTAAGTTTGTTAGTATATGAAGTACTTAGTATTCAGTGATGAGGAAGTATGTGGCTAAAAATTAGGAGCAAATGGGGTTCAATTTTAGAATTCAGTAATGAAATATTTGTCTAATGCTCACAGCCTCGTGAATTCAGGGAATATGTCGGTCCTCGATCAAATTCTATTTTTTTATTATTAGAAAGCAATTAGGTGTTGTCATAAATTATTTAGCTAGCTAGCTACCTTCATTTTATTATTGTTATTTGTTCAGAAGGAATTGAGAGTCCAGAAAGTATTATATTAATGGAGAATGGATCAAATTGAGGGAAATGTTTGATGGTCACCATGCACCAAAGATTAGCTACCACTCTTTTTCTTTTTTAATATATCAATGTTTCATATTTGGGTTGCAAACCAAAAATTTGATTAAAAGATGATTTAGATTTTTGGTTTCATTGAACCAAAAACAAGAAAAAAAGTACAGCATGTGTCAACCTACCTCACACTTTCTTGTTTCTTTTAATCTCAGATCTAAAATTTGATGATGCACATTAATAGTATTGAGTTAGTACAGAACAAATTGGTCAAAAATTATAATGTCATTTCTTCAAATGGGAAGATAATTTTTAACGGAAAAGGTTGAAAGTGTGAGAAAAAACAAGTTAGACACCCATATCGACAAATTCCATCAACCTATTATGGTAGGTTACTAAATAAGAGTGTGAGGAAGAGAGGGTTAGGGTGTCTGTTAGCAGATGGGAGATGTAGCAGTAGGAAGCACAAGCACAGTCACAGATGCAGAAGCAGAAGCAGGGTAGCCTAGTACAGTAGTACTCACTTATATTCCTTGGAAAAGTTACCAATTGTTGTACTACACATAGAAATTGGAGAGGAGAAGCAGCCCATTGCCCACCGGCGACCCAACTCCGAGACCACCTATTACCATTAGCCTCTGAACATAACACAACATTGTGCCTCCCATGTGATTCACTGCTAACATTCATGGGTTCGTGTGTGCTTTGAATGCAGAATTCCTCAATGTTGACTTTTTTAAAATTCTTTATTAATTAGCCGACTCAGTATGAGATTTAATAACATCTTGGGGTACCACTTCTCTGTTTATTTTATTTATTATATGCTGCAATTAAAGAAGTCAGTTGATATCAAACAACTCTAGCTGCTGTTTAAGTCAGTATTTGAGGCTCATTTTGCACATTCTCCAACCACCTATTGGAATTGGGTTTGGACTTTGCCTCACCCTCGACTCCTAGTAGCATCTTTCACAAGATATCCTCCCAATTCCCAAATATATTTTTCTGCTATTGTCCAACAATCTCAATCAATTTCTATTTTTAACCTACATACCCACTTCACCTATATACTTTTATTATGTACATATATAAAACTAAAACATTAGTTAGCTCAAAGCCCATCCATCCGTCCACTCGTCTTTGTTATGATTCGTGTTAAGAAGATTTGCTTAAGCAGGAAAGCTTCCAATTCGTAAATGGTTCAACAACTCTCATTAGTCATTACACACAAGTGGAAGTAGAAATTGAAAAGGAAAAGAAGACTGAAAATAACTGCTACCTACACAAGTAATAAACAAATAATGTAAAAAGTGGGTTGAAGAAATTGTTAATGATATCCGATGATAACCATCATGGACACTCAAGTTAATCTCTTAGATACAAGAAGATTATAATATGAGATATAAAAAAGATATGTTTTGGACAGTAATAATAGAGGGGTTTGCTTGCAGTACCAAAATTTATAAACAAATACAAGGTAACCAACCAACAAGAGTAAGTGGTGTGCCACTCAAAGGCACTAGTAGATACAATCATATTATAGGGACTAGTTACTAGTCTTTTAACTTAATCTCAACTCTCAAGCATTATCATTATTATTATTATACAAATTAGCCTTCCACTATGACTTTGTCGACCCTCCCTCCCCACATTATCCAAATTCTGACCACTCTTCACTATGTTGGTCCTGGCCCCCTACCCGCCCAACCCAACAATAACCTGCAACTCACCAAGCTCCTTCAACTTCATTTTCTCATTTTCTGGGTCTCGAAAGTGGATTGCGTGTCATGTGGTCACTTGTGAAGCATTTTCTTCACATATAGATGAGATTAATGTTATGAGTTATTTAAGATCAAAACTTGGAGTGAACTGAGTAGATGATTTATTGGACAAAGACTCACATGACATGATATGCATTTCACATTATTATTATTTCAAAGAATAAAAATAAAAATATGTTTACCCTTTTTTTTTTAAATGAATAATGGATTGGGGATTTGGACGCTAGTAAGATGGATTGTATCGAAAGCAAACAATTCTATAAGTAAAAAAGAGGGGATGGAGTAGAATCGAAGGATTTGACTCTTATAATTACTTGCTTTTTGTCAAGTGTGAAAAGCAAAGCATGCATGAGGCATAATTCCAAACACTAATTTTTTTTTTTTTTTTTTTTTTTTAAAAGCTTTAACTTGTCAAGGCAACTGAGAGTAAAACTACAGAGAAGTTAATAATGAATCTATATTATTATTATTATTATGTAAAAAGGGTTTTATGTTATTTAATTGAGGATGAAGATGAATTAGTTGGGTACTCTTTTTTTTTTTTTTTTAAGTTGAAAATTAAAGTAATAATTGTAGCTTGGTATCTCTCGAAATCCAAAGGGCACGTGAAGAAAAAACATACCCGGAAAAAAGTCACCAAATGAACAGAAACCAATCGCCAGCTTTTCTGATATTTCTTCGGGCTTAATCATCTCTAAGACAACTCCGAGTAATCATTCTGCATCACAAGTCCAATCTGTCATTTAAATCACAACCCACGAGGCGGCAACAGCAATGCATCTGCATCTGCATCTTCATCTGCCTTCGATCATCATAAGCTTACATTATCAATTTGTTACCGAACTACATATTTAATAAGATAATTTTTCAACCCAAATTGATCACTTCTCAGGATCAAAACCTGTCACCAGCACAACACATGTATAATCTCATTTCAACCACTTGGAAAACAAGCCTTTTGGAAAGCCAAGTTGCCGACATAACTTGGGTACCTAAACTTGGATGGTAAAAATGATGCATTAGTTACTTATGAGTGTAGTGTAATGAAAGGGTTTGCTGAGGATTAATTGCTACACGCCAAGTCTGTCATTCAACCTACCTACAAAAAGACTAAAAGAGTAGCAACTGTTGATTATAGTTGCTGGCTAATAATTTTCTCACATGATTCGCTGTTCCAATTATTCCATCAACATCTACCGAGTTTTTAGTTGATAATTGTAAGTACTTGTCACTGAATAGAGTTGTCACTTGGACTGACGGTCACAACACCATAAACAGGGATGGACCCAGTAATAAACTTAGAGGACGGTCAAAAGTTGATACAATAATGATTTATGTATTCTTCGATATTATGATTAGCACTTTTAACATAAACATTCAACATTTTTTTCTTTTTTTTCAATTTGAAACTCATCGACCAAGAAAGTGATCACTACTCCCTTTATTACCAATATCTAACTTAAAAAGATAGTAATAAAGATAAAATCATGCGTCTTTTGTGTCTTTTGCTATACTATATTCTAATTATTAATCAAATTCATCAAATCAAGAAACAACAAATCTTTTGAGAATCCACTGAAATCTCTAAAATGAAACTCATGATTTTTAGGTTGACAAGAACCATTTTTCAAATATATTCTTCGGATTTGATCTTAAATATTATGATCATAATCTAAAATTCAGGAACATAAACCAGGATCCATAGGAAATCTCGTAAATCAACATTTATATTTTTTCTTGAATCATCAATATTTTTCTCTTATTAAAATGATGAGATCATTGTTGACTTCCTTTTGAAATATCTCTCCATACTATTTCAAAATAAGTAAACAACAATATATTATTTATTGATAAAAAAATGCAACAAATAAATTATATGTTCAATATAAACTAAATTAAACTTTATAATAATTTTAAACATGGAAGTTAAATTTATGAACTTAAATTGCAGTAAGAAATTAAATAAGAGCTCAAAATCAATAGTATTTTATAAAAATACTTGATCTACAAACCTTTAAACTTGTTAGTAAATTATATGTAAATTCATCTAATTAGCCCCTTAATTTTATTTGTATATTATTGTTTAATCTCATATTCATTAATTAAACTTATATATAGTTCGAATGGCGCAAATTAATT
>JANLJB010029413.1:0-15050 GCA_026212285.1 Bursera cuneata
TTTTAATGTACATTTTATTCAACATATTGATTCAATTAATATTTTATTATTTTCTAATAAAACAAAATATGGTTATTTTTGTCTTTTCACATAAATTTCAGTCTTCACATGAGCTCACCTAACAGATTCACTAACGGAAGCAAACTACAGGGGTCTTTATGTTATTTTCTGAAAGATGGGGGTGAAATTATTACTTTGAGTATACCTTAGGGGTATCTATGTTTTTACCCCTAAATACATATTATTGACGATTGCACTGGCTGCCGACCCTTTATAAGGAGTTCATTCTAACTAAAATTATGTCTTTTTGTCCCTAATTGCTCCTAATTTTTTTGAAAGAATTACACAAATGGATAGATCTAAGAAAAATAGAATTAACCTGGTTCATCGAACAATTCGAACGAGTCATAGTATTTAAATTTTTTATAACCAAAATAAATTTTAACAAAACTTCTTAATTTGGATTAAATATTTTAAGATCTCCTATTTTTTTCAAGTCAAAATACTGCAATCAAGTGTACTTTTGAAGGAATCAATCAAACCAAACAGTTAAAAAAAAAAAAAAAAAAAAAAAAAAAAAACATTTAAAANAAAAAAAAAAAAAAAAAAAAAAAAAAAAAAGCCTTTAACACCACAACGACGCTAGGGAAAAACTTGGGTTGTCCTAGATTAACAGTTTCAGGTTATCACACGAAAGTTCATTTCTACATCTTGTAGAGCTGTATTACATCAAAGCTCAATTAAAGAAAAAAAGAAAAAAAGAATACATCAAAACCTTTCCCACAGATACTTCAATGTACACAAAAGGAATCGTCTTCTTTTCCTCAATCCTATCTGTACAAAATCCAATAGTCTCTAAGCTATTGACAGTTGTGGTTCTATCATAGATGTCAAATATCTCAACAATATTTTTTCTCCTTCCAGTAAAAAGATTCTAAGAGGCTCTTTTAGGCCCTAGAAAGAGTTTTAGGTTTGTGTAACACAAAATGAAAAAAAGATTCTATTTAGGTGCTGGTGCTGCAACTTGCTCACCACATATTTCATTCCACAAAAGAATGTACAAAGAAAATCAGAACCCAAAATCTTGCATCTTTAGATGGAAGAGTTTTCTTGCATAAAAAACTTAAGTAAGAAAGTCTCAAATCTGGCCCTACCGAGGAATCGATAAGGAATTTCTCAACGAGCCACTACCAGATGCCTTAGTCATATCTTGTCTTGGTATCCCAAGTGCCCTGACCAAATATCTCTTCAATAATGTTGCATGTAGGCAGAAGATCAACACCTTTCATTGCACTTGGATACCTGCCATCCCAAACTTTGGCATCACAAGGATCTAGTAGATTTACGTGATCAACGAGATCACTATACTCGTCAAGTTTACTATGCAAACATTTAGTAAGATCCGTCCTCACTCCAGTTACTTGCAAAGAATGTCCAACCTCAGCTGGACCGCAAGAATCAGACATGTCAGGCTGAAACTCAAAGGACATACACGAGTCATCTTGAATGTTCAAACCATCAGTGGCTCCCCCTGGAATTGTATCTACATCTGGAACTACAGAATCAAACCCATTCTTATTAGATGATTTTGCTATGCATTCCTTAGACATATAATCCATCCCACAACATCCATGAGTAGCATCCTCACTGCCATATCCCACATCACCATCACTGTCATCTCCATCATCATCTTCATCTGAACAATCCTTTTCAGAGTCTGCTTGCTCATCTTCATCAACAGGGGACTCAATGGCAGAGTCCTCATCTTCTTCTGAAGCTTGATCTTCATTGCCACCTTCATGAATCTCATGCCACTCATCGTCATCACTGTCAATATCCAATGAGTAAGATCTATTCTGAGTAGCCCGCCTTCGGAGCATGAAAACATTGAAATAGTAGCTCACAATTTCTTTTTTGGTTCTGGAACGAAACAACGCTGACAAGTGCTTCCAAAAGTTCCTACCCAATGACGCAGGGTTGGAGTAAACAGCATCATGGAATAAGTGTTCCTCTTCTTCACTCCATTTACAAGATACTACCTCTCCCATGTCACATAAACCCAACTTTACAAATTTTTCATGCCCAAGGGATTTCAATAGCTCTTCATGTGTTTCTATAATATGCTGTTGCACACATCTGATAGAACCTTCATCCAAGCAATGACAGTCTACAATACCCTTTCCAACCTTTTCACTGTTACGTACGGGATAATCTGGGTCAGGCATTGGAATGATGCAAGTCCCCATCAGCATCTCTTCATTGTCAGCGTTAACAATGTTGTCTGTTCCCAGATAGTTTGAGGAATTGTTGTCATTCATTGTGGCTTTACAATCTGATATGTTATTCTTCATGTGGCTGCCCCAGGATGGAATACTGGCTTGATGATTAGGTCCAAGAGGAACTTGTTTTTTTGGAGAACAATCAAAGTGAGAAGAATAGGACTCCTCGAATGGAACAAATTTTCTCCGGGGGAAGTCAAATCCAAAATGTTCTAGTGAAAGATATGCATAAGGTGTTGGGCTGGACCCAACATCTTCCTTACTAGAACTGCTGGTGTTCCAAGATAAGGCGGCACTGTTCTCAGAATCCTTTTCAACAGCATTTGCCAATTTAGTAGTGTTAGTTCCATTTTCAAATGCTCCATGCCATTGTTGTTTATGAAATCCTCCCCCATACTCACCTGCTTCATGCAAAAAAATTTTTTATCAGTTCAGGAAAAATCCAACATTTGAATGGTTAACAATTATATGTAGACCATCATTTTACCTGAAATGTCAGGTTTCTGAAGCTCATTATTACAAGGAACAAGTTCTCGAAATTGAGTCAGCTTATTACTAACATCGAGCTGTCTTGAATGCTTATAAGGGAGCTCCAGGAACTCTTCATCATCAAAAGGCCGCTTAACTCCCATTTTTTAACCTTAAACTGCATTATGACCAATTATACTTTATGCCAAATTCAAAGAAAGAAATGCTAACAGAACCAAAAAAAAAAAAGCAGATTACATCATGCAAAGACAGAAACATGCAAGTATGAGAAACAACATGGTATTAGACACTAGAAATTGGTGCCTCCAGTAATTCTAATAAACATTGTGGGTTATATAGTATACATAGTAAAAGTCCAAGTATGGAAAAACATGATTAAAAATAGTGAAACTTCAAAATAAAAATCACCGTAAGTTACTGTCTTAATGAATACACTATTCACGATGAGAAAAATCCCAAAAGAAATAACCTAAAGAGTGTATTGCTTAATTTAAAAGACATAGAAAAAGGATAGATTAACTGTTAGCAGTACAGAAACAGGTACACCTTCTTAATAATCCAGTAGCATGATAAACGAAGAATAAAGAAATACAAATTCAAAATTATTAGATCAATTTGCGATTTCCATATTGAACAAAAAGCATAATAATAATAATAATAAAAACGAATAACAAATTTATACCTTAACAGATATATTGAATTCAAACTTCAGCCGATTTGAAACCCTAGAAGGCTCGATTAAGACGAAAATCACACTAAATAATACCTACTGATGATAAATTTGACGGGTATGTACGTTTCCCCAATCGAATTAGACCAAATAAAGAAGCCCTAACTTTTTACAGAACCCTAACCCTAAATTTCCAATTCACAGTCAAAATCACAAAATTAGTTCGCAGAAAAACACGAAACAGTCAAGAATCACGACCGAAACAAAATCCCTCTATGAATTTACAGATTCGAACAAACCCTAACGAATCTAGAAATTTGAAACCTAGGGCGAAAACAGATCGAAACTTATCTACAAATTAGAACCGAATCAGATAGGAATATTAACATATATCGACAATCGATTCAAAACTCACAGCAGATCGAGAGATTAGATGGCTTGCTTTGGCAGATCGAAACCCTAACCCTAGAATTGTGTGAAATTAAAAAACAGGTTTAAAAGAGATATCCAGCGATAGAGAAGAAGGAGAATAGAAAGGAATTAATAATAGGTTTAAATAATAGAGGGAAATTTTAGATGGAAAATAGAAAATTTAGATGAAAATTAGAGATCGAATTTGGGGAAAATTAGACGAAGAGACGAGACGGTGAGAGGATGAGGATACGGTTCGTGCTTTTTGTAAAGCAAGCGGTCCAAATACAAAACCGGGTTAATTTGAGATACTAAAATACTATAGAACCCTTGTCCACTGTCAGCGAGAGCTGCTGAGCTGGATCCCGTACTTCTATTTAAGCTAAACTGGCACGGGTTGGGATGAAATTACAACTAGGTCCCTCTATTACGTTATTTACCAAGCTTTTTTTTTTTGGTTAAAAAAAAAAAGATTTGTCTCCTTATAGTAAGGATTAGCATAATTCTATCCAATTTTTGGGGCTTCCATGCCTTGGAGCCCATTGTATTATTTTATCCACAATTTAAGGGTATTTAAGACAATTCACCATTTATCATCCACGTGTCACCCCCTCAAAGTTGACATAATGTAATGCATTGGCATTCTAATATTTCCTTTCAAAAATAAAAACTAATTTATTAGGCCTTGTCGTTGGACATTTGTCTTTTATTACGAAGTAGATTATTTTGGAATTTAATTAAACTGACAATTCAAATCAATTGGTGTGCTCCATTGCTCCATGTTCCCAACATAGGTATTGCACAAACTAACCATAATTTTACGGTAACAAAAAGATGTTGACAGCAACATTCTTGCTCATCCACTAAAACTCTTCTTCCTTTGATAAATGGTGTCCCATGTAGTTTGATTATATGCTTTATTATTATTATTATTATCTCTCATCCTCTTTGATCAAAGTCAGCCCATAAACCCAATCCTACAAGCTCAAACCAAGACTCCTCAATTGACCTAGAATATACCCCGCCTTTACTTTGTACAATTCCGTGAGAAAGGAGAAGACATGGCTGCACAAAATCCAGTTGGCTCATTGGAATATTTCATAGTGGAACTATACACCACTGTCAGGCATAAGATTGACAAACTGGTATAAAAAACTTGCTAAGGTCTGATTTATTACATTAAACGAAGTGAATAATAAATTCAGATATTCTACTACTAGCTCCAGAAACAGTAGTGGTGTCTGGAACAATATGAATATTATACTGAAACTAGAATATATGGAAGGTAAAGAAAAGTTAAATATATAGTTCGATGCTTCCTCTCTTAAACATCTATTCTACCTCAACCCACCACCACAAGCCTTGTAACATAACATGCTTTGCCGTCTTATTTATGCCAAAGAAGGCATATCCTTGAGCCATTCATCCAGCGGCTTACCGATGCTGTAAACAATGAACCCAATTTTCCTCAGATTCGCCACGTCCATAAGATTTCGACCATCGAAAAGGAATGCAGGCTTCTTCATGTTATCGTAAATCTTTTGGAAATCAAGCTTTTTGAACTCATCCCACTCAGTCAGAACGCAAATACCATGAGAATCCTTTGTTGCCTCATAAGCATCCCGGGCAATACCAACTTGCTCGATGGCATTAGCGCTGATTGGCTGAAGATGGAGGGGATGGTCCCAATCAAACTTGTTCATTGTAAGATCCCTCAGAATCTGTTCCTCGGGAACCTGAGGGTCGTAGATGCTCAAGAGGGCCTTGTCACCCAACAGCCCTTTGCAGACATCAATGGCAGGGGTCTCCCTGGTGTCACCAGTGTCCTTCTTGAAAGCAAATCCCAAAATGGCAATCTTCTTACTGGAAACAGTGTTGAACATGGAAGAAACCACCCGATTCACAAACCGGTTCTTCTGATAGTCATTCAACTTAATGACCTGCTTCCAGTAATTGGCAACCTCTGGAAGGCCATTGCACTCACAAATATATACCAAGTTCAAAATATCCTTCTGAAAACAAGATCCTCCAAAACCAACGCTAGCATTCAAGAATTTTGGCCCGATTCTGGAGTCCTTGCCAATAGCATGTGCCACTTCAGAGACATCTGCACCCGTTGCCTCACAGAGTGCTGACATGGCATTGACAGAAGAGATCCTCTGAGCCAGGAGGGCATTAGCAGCGAGCTTTGAGACCTCAGCAGACCACAGGTTGGTGCATAGAATCCGATCCACAGGGACCCAATGGGCATAAACATCTTTCAATGCTTGCATTGCCTTCGCACCTTCCGGGGTTTCCCTACCGCCAATGAGGACCCTGTCCGGATTATAAAGGTCACTAATGGCAGTTCCCTCAGCAAGGAATTCTGGATTGGACAAAATTTGGAAGTTAATGCCTTTGGCGTTGTGTGTCAAAATCTTTTCTATAGCCTCGGCTGTTCTCACAGGGACAGTTGACTTCTCAACCACAATTTTATCAGATTTTGAAACATCAGCAATCATACGTGCAGCACTCTCCCAATAGGTCAAATCAGCCGCTTTGCCAGCTCCAAGGCCTTGGGTTTTAGTTGGCGTGTTAACAGAAACGAAAATGATGTCAGCCTCATTAACGTGCCCCTCCACATCAGTGCTAAAGAAGAGGTTCTTTCCTCTGCACTGTTTGACCACCTCTTCAAGGCCTGGCTCATAAATGGGAAGCTGGTCACTGTTCCAGGCATCGATTCGTGCCACCGAGATATCAACAACGGCTACTTCAATTGAGGGGCACTTCAATGCAATCACAGCCATGGTGGGACCACCCACATAGCCAGCTCCAATGCAACAGATCTTCACCATTTTTTATACGCTATAAAATAGAGTTGAAAGGAAGTTATATTTCTGATATATGACAGCTACAAGAGAATTAAAAATAGGACCCCAAAAGAAAAGATCCAGCAAGTGAATCATAAGAAACAAATTGCTTTCGATCAGCAAATGGATTGCACCAATGATTCTGTTGAGTTTTCAATCATTAAAGAATTTGTGTGACAAGCACAACCCAGAATTCAATTAATATACAAGCATGCGCCTTTTTCACTTGAATTTGGTCAGTTGATTATTCAAATAAGAAGCCTTCTGTTACATATCCAATCTACAGACTTTTCGCCACCTTAAAAGTTAAACATCAAGATCTCCAAGTATTAAAAAATCTGTCAAAATGCAATGAGAACATTTTCTATTACAATAAGCATGCAATTGCAAACCCAGGCATCAGCACCAACCATTTTAGAAAAGAGCATAAAAACAACAACAGATCTGTGCTCATTAACAACCCAACACGCACCAACCAAACAAAACAAAACAAAACAAAACAAAAACAAAACAGAGCACGAAAAACAAAACAGAATTGCCCCGGAAACAGAACATGCACAGGAAAGAAAGGAAGATAGATGAAAGTACCTTCTGGGTCCGATAATTTTGATCTGAAAGAGAAGAATTTAGAGAGACAAGAGAAGCAGATGGCGAAGAATGAGGTGATGAAAGGCCTGTTCTTCGTATTTATACCAACGAGGTCCCCAGAATTAAGGTTTCAAGATCTAAACTTTACACTCAGGTGTTGTTTTAGCTTCTAACACGTTTTCATTTTCCAATTACAGATCTTCATCACACACTAACTTCCTGCATCATGTCATTAATTCATTATTATTGTTTTATTTTACATATATATTTTACCTCATAAAAAAAAATATTATTTCATCCACCGACAAAACTCAGATTCAAGCCAGTCATCAAATCAAAATATTGTCTTGTTATAGCCATGGTATCTGGTAGGCCAAGCTATAAGCCTTTAACAATGTTTAGTTACATTTACATATTAAATTACTATAATTTGAATATTTACATAACAATTTGAATAAAAGATAAATAAAAAAAACTATGAAAAAATTTCCACGGATTAAAGAATTTAAATTTCATTACTACAATATGAGAGACTAACATATATTTTTTTTTTAACACTAAATACTATAACTCGATAAGTCAAAAAGACATTTATTAATATATTGTCTAAATCTGTTAAATTCATAATTATTTTTCAAATATCTGAGTTATTTCTGTAATTTATTACTTAGTTATACATATGAATTAATTCATTTAAGTGGCAAAAATATAATATTAGATTAAAGTCATACTTATATCCTCATCCAGAAGAATGAATCATCGTGAGTAGGTAAATAAAAAATTAGATGGCAGGAGCAAGGCACTTGATGGGGTCAGAAGAACAGAGGAATCGAGTAATGTGAAGGACAAAGACAAAAAATAATAATTAATAGTAGCTACCGAAATAGAATAATGATTGGGAGATGTGCTATGCAGGTACCTTATCATAAACTTTATAACGTAAAGTTTCTAGAAGGATTTATATATAATTATAGGGCAGAGGTGTGAGACATTACAAGTTAAGGTCATTTATTAATAATAAATTGGGTACGGGGAGAGACAGAGTCGAGTCCAGGAGAGAAATTGCTGGAAAAGCTTGTTATAATGACACATTTATTATGTTACTTTACAAGGATTTACTCAGGTTAATTGTTTCTCCTTTGTAACATTTGACAATTAATTTAGAAATTAAGAGCTTAATTGTTTAATGATATTCCATAAATGATAATTGAGACTTGTACAGAATGCCCTTATAGGTTTGGGAAACGTACATAGACAAATAAGATCCAATTGGTATGAATCACATGTTTATGGAACTGATTATAAAATGTCAACTGAACATCAATTGTAGCATGCCATGTATATATATCATGGACCACTCAGGCAACCAATTAATAATATGAGCTATTTTCAATAACTCTATTGCGATGGAACAGATTATGTAGATTGATAAATATGGCCCAAAATTTATTTATCAATTTTTTATTACGCATAAACAAGAGCAAGAGAGAGGAATGGAGGACAAAAAAGCTCAGGTTGAGTCTTCTGCTTGGCTGTGTTGTTTTGCTGCAGATTTGTTTGTCTGTAGTTCTTCTGAAGGATTGTTGCACTTGTTGTCACTATCTTGTTTGCATGTAATTTTGCAAACCACATAATTCTCTATCTGAAATAATAGCACAAGTAAATTACAATAAGATTACAGTTTCAGATTCTAAATCAAATATTGGTTGTGCAGCACTTAATTGTATGTATATATTATATTTACGTCAATTATGTAACCTTTCTTTTGATGGTTTCATCCTGCGCATCAGCTGGAATATACAAAGGATTAACTTTGAATTCATGCATGGTCCAGCAACTTTTGATCCCTGTTGGTGCCTTCCCCTCGTAGAATATCAAAGTTTTCTTCCACCCAACCACTGTTTCACCATAAAATATCTGCTTATCCCGACCAGTGTCCTTCCAATGGCCATTCTTGGTTGTTCTTTTTGGCTGCCCCTTTGCGTCTCTAGTTTCTAGATGGGTGAAGAAATAAGCCTCATTCGGTTTGCCATACTTGAATTCACCTGGTAATTGAGTAAAATATCAAAATTATTAAACTCCACGGAAATTAAATTAATTGTCTATACGATCCTAGAGCAAGCAAACTTGAAACTTATCTTCATCAATGAATGAAAAAAAACTTACTGATGGGCAGTTGATGAGGATCATAAGCATATAAATCAATATCTCTGATAATATTGGCAGGAAGCTGCCGGCCAAAGATCTTCCCAATAAGGTAATGCATAATAAGCTCATTACCATGCGGCGAAAAACGATAACCCAAAGGTAAATTCAACTCTTCCACTTCATTATCCGCCTTCTTCATCTTCTACGAGAATTATACGTGGCTTGCTGCGTTGTAGGGCTTCGAAGTTTGAATATATCAGTCGTGGGACTCTATTCTAACTATGTATATATACAAATATATATATTTATAGCGAGTGAAACCTTCCTTTTTTCTGGAAAACCTTTTCTTGACTGTTCCGAAAAACAGGTTGAATGTTACTCCTCGTAGGAATAGGACTTCTAAATACAGTGAAATTACTGGATGCAGTTCTGTACGAACAAGATGATCTTCAACTTTCCTCTTAACCAGATTTCAGGATGAATTACTATTCCAACTCATACTTGTGTTTTGGATTTGTGTTGAACTATTATTAGTTAACTTCTGTTTTTTACTCTCCTAAAACTGTTTTATTGTATTGCTTCACGTGTATAGTTTATACATAAGAGTATTTAAGAGTGTAACGTTTAAGTGTTATTAACGGGGAAAAATCCACAGCACCATGATCCTTAATGAGAATGTTTAAATATTAAAGTTGGATTTATACTTCAAAATATGATTATGTTTTTGAGAGTAATTTCATGTAATTTTTTTCATTATCAATAGATGTTAAAAATATTATTCAACTATTCCATGATGCTTGTGGCACTATATTTTAATGGGTATTTACTCTTGATTCCCCATTAATTTTTTTTTTTTTTTTTTTATCAAGGCAAACATCTTACTGAATCAAAACTAATACAAACTCCATAAAACTTTACTTATATTAATATTATATTTAATAGTAATATAGTAAAAATTCAGGATAAATACATAAACATTCATTTAATATACTTAAAAATAACAAACTCACTCTGTTAATTATAAAGTAACATAAAGACCTTATTTTTTTATAATCCTTGAAACTAATTAATATTGTGAGGGCATTATCAATATTTTATTTACATAAGTAATATAAAATATTTATAAATTAATAAAAATTTACAAAAGTAATTAAGATATAATACACTAAATAATTTTTGTAAATTTAAAAAATTTACTAAAAACTTTACTAAATAATTACTGAATAACTTCACTTACTAAAATTATTTAGTTTTTAGTAAATTATTTACTAAAATTTACTTGCTTAATTTACTGAAATTATTTAGTAAATGAAACATATTTTTATTATTTAAATTTATTAAAATTATTTAGTTTTTAGGAAATAATTTACTTGCTTAATTTATTAAAATAATTTAACTTTATAAATATTTTCTAGTAAATGAAATATATTTTTGTTATTTTTTTGTAAGCTCTTATAATATTTTTTTTTTTAATTTTTAGATATTTTATATTACTTTAGTAAATAAAAAATCGATAATGCCCTTATACTATTAATTAGTTCTAAATGATTATAAAAAATGGAGTCTTTATGTTACTTTATAATCAAATGAATATGTTTGTTATTTTTAGATATATTATAGAGGTCTTTATGTATTTATTATGAGTTTTTACTGTAGCACTGTTAAATATGGTATTAACAAAAGTTAAATTTTGGGAGGTTTGTGTTAGTTTTGATTTAGTAGGATGTTTGCTTTGAAAAAAAAATTTAATGGGGGGTCGAGAGTTAATACTCCTAGATTTTAATGATATTGTTATTGATTATAGAAATTAGAGAAAATAACCATGTTCTAAGCTATGTTTTTACTTTTGGTAAATTCAATGTTTTCTTTGATTGTTAAGTCAAACTCATGCTAATGAAAAAAATTATTTTTTCTAATGTATGCAAACACATTGAATTACGTTTTTAACAAGGTGCCGATCGAGTTGGGTTTATTAATTTGTCATATTAGATCATGAGAAAATTAGTGAACAAATGATTTTATCTTTTCAACTCTTTCAACATGATGAGCTACTATCAATTAACTAAAGAATAAAAAAAATTTATGTTAACACCTATCATACTAAATACACTCATAATGTATATTAAAAGAATTTAATTCTACTTTATTGATGTTTAAATATAGAGTTAAATATTTTCTCAAATTTTATCGGCGGGTTCATAGTAAATATCCCCTAATTATTTGCCTTATTGACCTCTGACAATTGAAAAACTGAATTTGAACTGGCCCTTTGGCTTTGGGTACCTCTTCTCTTCTGTTCAGTTTGTCCTCATAATAATGGACAAAATAGAGACCAAACCTTGACAGAATACCCAGCTGCATTCCCTTTCCTAATTATCCAATGAAAACCATTCAAATTGCCTTTCCACATTGCACCCACCTTCTCACTGCATTAATCAAAACCAAATGACATGAGCTTTACATGGACGCTGACGCTGCATCTGCTTATTGACTCCTTGCATGGCTGACACTTTACTATACTTCATTAATATCAATTCTCCTGTTATTTGTTTTAAAGATTGTATATATAAGGTTTATTTTTTAATGTGTTTCCTAAATACTCACAATTAATATCTTACTATTTAAATAATAAAACCAAAGTTATGTATTTATGAAAAATGTTTCCTCGAATAAAAGTGTCACATTTAATACTTCCTTAAATATTTTGTTTCTGTATATATCTAATCATCTATATATTGTCTTCACCATTTCAGCATTCTCCAAGCATTTGCATATTGGTAATTAACTACCCTAAAATGGCTGGTGAAAGATCTCTTGTTTTGGTGATCATAGTTTTGGCGCTGTGCCTCGTTAGCACAGTTACATCACTTGATGGGTGGACTGCTGCTCATGCGACATTTTACGGTGACATGACTGGCAGTGAAACCATGAGTGAGTCACTGATCATCCCCTAATCAAAATGTTTGATTGTTCAGCACTTGATTATTTTAATTTGTTGGAAATCTTAGAAAACAATCCCAAGAGATTTTGCTTAATTTTATAAATAAATAAATTTCACCTCTGACAATAATTTCTGTTCATGTTACTTGTTGGTGCAGAAGGAGCTTGTGGGTATGGAAATCTATTCAAACAAGGTTATGGCCTTGAAACGGCAGCCTTAAGCACAGCTCTCTTCAACAATGGCCTTACCTGTGGAGCCTGCTACGAAATCCAGTGTTACAACTCCACAAAATGGTGCCTAAAGGGCAGCATCAGGGTAACTGCAACAAACTTTTGCCCTCCAAATTACAGCAAACCTCATGAAAATTGGTGCAACCCTCCCTTGAAACACTTTGATCTGTCACAACCCATGTTCAGAAAAATTGCCCTTTACAGTGCTGGCATTGTCCCTCTCTTGTACCGCAGAGTCCACTGCTTGAAACATGGAGGAATTAAGTTTGAAATAAGGGGAAATCCTACTTGGATACTTGTTTTGGTGTACAATGTGGGGGGTGTTGGCGATGTTACAGGCGTGAAAATCAAGGGCTCAACCACAAACTGGATACAAATGTCACGAAACTGGGGCCAAAACTGGCAAACTTCTGCTCAATTACTCGGCCAAAGTTTGTCATTTCAAGTGACTACGAGTGATGGCAAAATGGTGCAAACTGATAACGTTGCACCAACTCACTGGCAATTTGGACATGTCTATGAGGCCAAATATAACTTTCGAGGGTGAGAAGCTGCCTGAGTAGATAATCTTGTCTTAAT
Organism: Bursera cuneata; assembly: GCA_026212285.1. Taxonomy (NCBI): domain Eukaryota; kingdom Viridiplantae; phylum Streptophyta; class Magnoliopsida; order Sapindales; family Burseraceae; genus Bursera; species Bursera cuneata. The sequence continues at coordinate 13,185 of JANLJB010029413.1, forward strand.
TGCATAATGGCACATGATAACGTTTTCATGTCAGTTCTTCTATTAATAAAATTTAGCTCTAAATCTTACAAGAGCTTCATATTAATAATAAAGCTTGCGAGCTTTCTTGTTCCTATTAATAGTAATTAGGAATAAATTTATCTTCTCATTTAAAAATTAATTTAAATTATTGAATATTATTTTTGACATGCACATCTAATGGAATCCTAAAATGTCATTAAAAATAATGTTCCATATAAGAGTTATTCATACAAAGTGGTTAAGATGTTATTATTAGATTACCCCATTTGTTTTCCTTCAATATAATTGATTAATTTTTGAATTTTAGTCGTCCATTATTTGTGCATATTTAAAAATGATATACAAAATAGGCAATATTTAAAAATAATAAGGGTGGCTTAGAGAAATAAATTAAAATTTGGCATTAAGATTTTCTTGCATTCAAATAAAAGCTAAATTTTTTAGTTTTTTTTTTTAATTAAAATGATTTCATGTGAGATTCAAACTTAAGTTAAATAAAAAATCAGAAATATTGAGTATACGAGAAAAAGTTAAATTCATATTTCAGATGAAAAAACAAACAAGCTTTTACATAAAAATGAAGGCAAAATATGTTGGATTGACAATATAAATTTTCCATACTTGTTTTAATTTGTTTATTTTATGTAGAAGATAGGAAATTCTTGAACCATTCAACACAGTCCTTTGGGTATCTCTTCAATTTGTCTCTTCTAGTCCACAAAATAGAGACCATGTCTTGAAGTAAATATATCCAGCTGCCCACTCCCAGTTATCCAATAATGACCAAACAAAATACACTTTCACATTGACATTGTAGCCATCTTCTCTCCATGAATCAAAACCAAATTATATTAGCTTTCCATCTTCAAAAAGGGTGATGAAATGCATACTTATATGTGAATGTGGACATGAGGACTGAGAGTTAGAAAGATATTGTTACATACTTGATAGCAGCTAGCAAGTTTGTCGGATAGTCATTATGATATTTCATTCTTTTCTGATCCTTCGAAGCAACTTCAATGGGAATAACTGCGTTATTAGTGTCATTCATCCATGTAATGACTATGAAAAAGAGAACATGTTGCCCAAGGCTTCCTCTGTCAGAATCGATAATGTTCTAAAAAATTTATTATAGTTCATAAAAAAATATTTTTAAGTTTTGGGTGGGTTTGCATTAAGGAAATTAACCCAATCCAACCCATAAAAATTTAGGTGACCACAAGGTAACCTAAATAACCGAAATTAAATTTTGAACCTAAACCAACTTCTATATTTCAATTTGGATCAATTTAAATTTTTAATTCAATCAGTAATAAAGTTGGTTCCACTATTATGTGAAACACTAGCTGGCTAGGGTTCATGACAATATCATTCAATCAAGAAGTCCAAGAGAGCCCAAAGAACACAACAAACACTTTCAAGCTCCAAGACTGTTTAACCTGATAATTGATTTATACTAACCTGGTAAGCAGCAGAAGCAGTCTGTTGGGATTGTGGCTCGTTTCTTAATTTAAGTTGACTTCTACAAGACATAGGAAAAGTAGACAGGAATAGGAAAATAGAGTTGTACAATAAATAGGAGTCCTACTCCTATTAGGAATAAATAATCTCTATATTGACCTATAAATATAGGGGTTGAGAATCAATTCTAGTATGAGAGAGATATGAGAGAGGACTAGACATAAAGGGTTAACATCCTTATAAGGATGTGAGAAGAGTGAAGAAAGAGATGTAAATGACACCAGGATGGAGCAGGTGAAACGGATAATAGTTTCAGGGCTCTCCAGGATTGAGCAGGTGAAACGGGGAATAGTTTCAGGGCTCTCCAATATTGGGTATTGGGTA
>JANLJB010029415.1:0-15061 GCA_026212285.1 Bursera cuneata
ATGAAAGTTGTAGATGATTCTCTTATCTTTCCATAGCCTCTTGAATCATTGCATTTAGACATGTAGTTATGGAGAAATGGCCAAAATACAGCAACTATGTCAATTATTACACACAAACCACTCCATCAACTTGCAAGGCATTTTGAAACTCTTTAATCACCGAATTTGATAAAATGGCAAAGAGACAACTTGTAAATAATTGAATAATCTTTCCACAGCCACAAGAAGCAAGGCATTTGGAGTTATATTCATTAAGATATGGTCCCGGATGTCTAGATATGTTAGGCTGTGATTCATTTCCGGTCACCTGCCACTCAATCAAATTGCAACAACTTTTTGATCAACTTGCACCCATAATTTGAGAAAGTGTCTGACAGACAAATTGTAGATAATTATCTTAATTTTCCAAATCATCTTGAATCATGTCATTTGGAGTTCTGGTTAGGTAGCAGTGCCCCCAGAAGTCCATGTAGGTCAGGTTGGACGTCTCAAATTCTAGGTTCTGTTGTAACCCAATTTCGACTCATTAGACATTGGATTTGGGCTTTAAATTGTTCTTCAAGTTTATGGAGAAATCTGTGAGCTTTCTACAGGTATAAGATTCGAACAAAATGGGCTTCTGGATTGAAAGTTATGCTCATTTTACTTGGCCTGCATCAAAGTAACTAAAAATRAATATTTACAACAACAATTATTTTAAGCTCAATACAATAAAAATGCTCACATTAATAACACTTAAAGTTTAAAAACAATGATTTAAATTCTTAATAAACATGCACTTTTAAGTGCTAATCAACTAGTATTAAGGATTTGCTCATTTGTTGATAATAAATTATTGTGACACTCTACTGTGTGGTTTTATGATGTTTTATATATTAGATAATTGTGAAGAGGATCTCTAAACCTTATTTATACATATTTTTGTCCACACTGTTGTATTGTTGTGTTTGTAAGACATGGCTTTGGTCAAAGTTAGGATTTGAGATGGTAATTGGAAACCTATTACGTTTGTATGTTTTGTGAGAAAGATTTGTAATCTTAATTCGTAATGAAGATACTGTGTTTTAAACTTAATTTCAGAGGTTTGTAATAATCTTAGTGTTTCGTTTTGGATGAGAGATAGAAAATCTTTATAAAATGGATGGAATTATAACAACTCTTTTGTAAGAAGAAACCTCCAATCAAAATAGATTCATAGTTTTATATAGCAACTAGGAAGTTCAATTCATGCTATATTATATAGCATTGGGGATTTGAAAAACAAATCTATTAATAAGTGGGGTGAATTATTAATGTTGAAATGTACAAGTTGCAAGAATGTAACTATATGAGGAAAGTTGTGTAAAATATAATTGTCTGGTTGGAATTAGCCTATTTTGAACTTGAGCATGATTTATATCTTCCTTTCCCTTTGAATTAATAAGAGTATGCAAAGGTTGCAAGTGCTCAAAAATCTGTACCAGAGTGGCCACGTTGAACCCAGAAACAAAAATAAACTGAATAGGCAGATGGTCGAAAGCTCAGGTTTAGAGGAACCTAGACCTCTCTTGAGTTTAATTCAACTTCTAGAATTGAAAGCCTGCGTTTTATTGAATACTTAGTTGACTTAAATAGTCATCTAGTGCAACGGGTACAAATAGAAGATAAAACAAGTTATCACTTCCACTAACAAATAGGAGGAAAATATGTTGAAACAATTTTCACAGAATAATCCTCCCTAAAGACTAGGACGTCATAACACCATTTTTATCCATGTGCTGCAGTATTCTTTTTGAACCCAAATATTATATTGCATTAATTAGGAATGGTCACATGCTCCCAGCCATAGCATAAAGACTTCCAAGAGCCGCAACATGTACGTAACATACTCCGTCCCCCTTAAAAAAATACTTAACCTCAAGGCTTAAAATTGGAAATTGTTTTCTTCCGCTTTGTTCTTCGTCCATGATAATGTCGTTATCTCCTTCTTCATAACAAGCTTCAATTAAAAATAGTTTCTTACAACAGTGACCTAGAATAAACTTTTCGTTGCAATTATAGTATAATCCTTTAGCATGCCACCCTTGCATTTGGACTAGCGATTTCTGTCGGACTAGAAGATTGGAAGTGCTAACTATGGTTTCCTCGTTAGAAGCAATGATTTGTGAGGTGTTGCGAGCTTTATTTAAGTGAGCTAATCCAATAGCTGTCAACAATCAAATAGGGCATCCAAAAAGAACATCGGCTTTAATTATTTCCTTCAATCCACTAATGCAGTAATTTTCTTGGTGATTTTGCGAAAGGTTACCCACTTTGGATAATAATGTCTCAAATTTAGTTTGATAATCACGTATAGGAACAACTTGTTGCAACTTAATTAGTTCTCCAAAGAAGTCTTGAAACTGAATAGGACCATACCTAGCATGTATGCCATCTCAAAAGTCTTCGCAATTTACGGCACTACCTTCTAGCTTGACCATTTGGAACCATAGTTGAATGTCTCCCTTCAAATGGAAGGATGCAAGGACCACACATCATGGAATTGAAAGAATTGTTCGACTCTACATGTCTAACTAGTTATATCTTCATTGCCGTTGAAACGTGAAAAATCAAGTTTGACCACCCCTGGAGCGAAGGATAGTGACAGGCCATTTTGATGGGTTCCACTTGTGTTGCCAGGTCGTCTTTCTTGGTCACCAAATGGAGCCATGGAATTCTCTCCTTCCTCACATTCTATATCGACTGCTAGTGTAAAGCTTCTTATGTTAAGCTTATCAAACAACCCAGTGACATTTTCCATAATCTGTTGTTGACTAGAGAGAAGACAGCTTATGTCTGGGTCCAACTTCTCCACTCTTTGGTCCATGTCTCTGCTCTGATACCATTGTGGTGCGTACAGATGATTATTCCTTTTTGGTTTGCTGGAACCTATTCTGAAAATAAATAGGACGAGCTTGGAAAGCTCAGGTTTACAGCGGAATCTGGACCTCAAGCTTAGGTTTTATATAGGAACTTAGACCTCTCTCGAGTTTAACTGAAGTTATAGAATTGAAAGCCCGCCTTATTGAATACTTAGTTGACTTAAATAGTCATCTATTTCTAGTGGAAAATAATGCTCTCTAGAGACTAGGACTTCATAGGACCACTCTTATCATGTGTTGCGGTATTATATTTTTTACCCAAATATTATATTGCACTAATTAGGGATGATAACATTCTCCCAACAATAGCACAAAGGCTTCTAATAGCCATAACATGCACATAACAGCAGACGATGGCTCTATTGTCCATATTTGTAATCGTTTGCAGTTTCTGTATTCTGAAGCTGCCTACTCTATTTGGACTTTGCATTTGTTACTCGCTCTCTGGTTTTTTAAATTACTTATATTTTGATTCTGTTACAGGTTAATTTTCAGTAGTTCAAATTCAGCAATGGAGTGGGCTCAGAGGAACAAATACTTTCATATCCTTTCAAGAGGAGTTGAACGAGATGGTTGGAGATTTGTCCTCCTTGCTCGCTTTTCACCAATGCCCTCATATGTCATAAACTATGCCTTAGCCGCCACAAAAGTTGGGTTCGTGGTGGATTTTCTGCTGCCTACAGTTATTGGCTGTCTTCCAATGATCTTACAGAACACATCCATTGGAAGCCTTGCTGGTGCTGCTGTTTCTTCAGCATCTGGCTCTAAACGATCTCAGGTTTGGTCTTACCTTTTTCCCCTACTTGGGATTGTATCAAGCGTTCTTATTTCTTTTCGGATCAAAAAGTACTCTAATGATATCACAGCAGCCGAATCTTCTTCTAATGATCATGTTCCTGACACTAAAAATGTTGTAGACTCATCTCATTCCTCTAAAGGTGGAAAAAGAGAGGGTATGAAAAATAGATGATAGCATTTTTTTTTAACGCTTTTTTTATTTAAAAAAAAAAAAACAAATAAAAGGGGTATTCTACTTCAGAGCCATGAAATTACACTGTTGTTGATCCTATTTGAAAGACACGCTTCTTTGAGGTTCAGAGTTGGATAATCCTTCTTTCATGTTTCTCTTCTTGGTCCACTCAAAGTTACTTAGAAATCTTTGATTCATGTCTAAAGAAATTAATAAGTTTGGTGAGTGGGAATGCTTATTTTTGGTAATTATGGAACCAGTGATTTACATAGTCTAATTGACATTGGACCACGGATTCTCAATGGTGTGTTGTTGTCCACTTTGCTTGTAAATTTATGATGTTTGAGACATTTGCATCTTTTTCTCTCGTAGGAGTGGAGACCAATTGCATCCTTAGTCTAAAATTTCTATTAGAGTTTTATCTACTTAAATTTAACTCCTGACATGCTTGTTATCATCTCTATACGTACATGGAGTGATATACTGCCTCCTTAAGTGTTATACCTATATTTAGGTGAAAAATTATTCTAATTTCTGATCTCTTGTTAAATTTTAACAAATTAAGGTTTAAGATAGTGTATTAGTTCAATAAATTATTGAATTCGGCGGAATGCAAAGAAAGTACATAAGCCATTTTAAGGTGTTGTAAGTCTTCTGTACATTTAAAAGTCACGAATATTGGATTAAAATGTCGTTTGTGTAAAATAATAAAATTTAAGAGGTTGAATTAAAAAATAGCATTGTCCAAAATTTTATTTGATTGTTTAACTAAAACTTTTAGTCATTTGGCTCTTTGGTGTCTAGTCCGTTGGCCCTTTAGCCCTTTGGTGTGACTTTTAGCTCTTTGACATCTTACCCTTTTATCCTTTGGTCTATCGGTCATATAATAAAAAATTTTAAGATCTTGGTTACTTTTCAACACACCCTCTCTAATTTTGATTATTTTTACAAATCCCTCTGTTAAAAATGATCAGTTATTATCATACGTCATTATAGTCCCTTCTTGTATAGAATATTTAATATTACGATGTTTTTTGTGAACTTTTTATTCTTAAGATTAATAGAGATTGGGATCCTATAAGCCTGATGGTCAGTGTTTTTACCAGTGTCTGTGAGTAGCTGAGGGTGACTCTTCTCATTCAAGATGAGTGCCCTTTTATTATTTATGGTATTCGGTCATGGCAATGAGCCAGTGATGACGAAGCAACAAAAATGTTTCGGACGATCATTTAAAAAGAAAGTTGATGCGCCTTCACTTGTAGCATTGATCATAAGGCTTTTACCACATCATAACTTGTGATGATGAATATGATAATGAAGTTAGTCATTCTTTAGAATTGAGAACAACTCATCAAGCACATTCGCAGCCATGCTTGACCACACAAGAGTATTAATATAGAAGTGAAGTTAAGACCTATGATTGCGAGAAGGAAATGAAAGTCATATGGTAAATTGCAATTGAAAGAGGGCAGCCTAGTCTATAGACTACAATGGGAAGGTAAATTGTCGGTGATCTATAATTGATGCCCATGTGACACTTTTTCCTATTTTATTATAATTTCTTCCATCAGTTAAATGATTCCATTAAGAAAAGCTAATCTGTTTCCTGATTATTAGGAAGAACTTAACGATGCCCCTTTATTATCAGATATTACCTACTACAGATTTATTTGTTGACTTCAATTAATCGAAAAATAAAAAAAGAGAAAAACTTCTCCCCATCTTCAATGGCCAACGTGCAACTTTTAACAAATAATATTTTCTATTTCTGGGTCAATATATAACAACTGACCTAGGTATTATAATCAATTTATCAACTTGAATTTCCTTCGGACTATGTGGAAAAATATTAGGACGAGTCAGGCCCAAGGTAACAAGGCATTATAGTCCTAAGAGAAAAGTAAGGAAAGTCGGTTATGAATAAATATACAATTAATAGAGAGACAAATAGCATAGTCGTACTCGTTCTATGAACATTTACGAATTCATATGCATGGTGATGGTTGTGGGGCTGTGGGTGATGCCTCTATTGTGGAAAGTCTTGAGAAGGCAAACAACGCGGTGAGTTATTGTTAGTCTGCCTTTGGATGTAGATACGGTCAAGCCATGCAACTGTAGTTGTATGCATTTTCTTTCTTGCTGTGTTATGTTTTATTTTTCTCATTGGTAAGTGTATACCATCGTCAAATGAAACTAGTCTGTATTCCGTACACTCCCGTGGTAATTGGGATTATGTCGAAAAAGTAGATTTGCTTTTTGAAAATAACCCATTTTAAATACCTCACTTGTCAATCTGTTTAGTAATTTAAACAAAATCATTTCGATGCAAGTAATTGAATCCATATGCATCACTTTCACATCGTAGTTACCTTTTGTTGGTGTACCGGTAGAAAACTGCGGCCACTTTTTTTTTATTGCTATTATTTAACAATGAGATCCTTCTCAGCCTGTCTTGTGTGATTTCGGGGTTGATCCGATACCTAGATTCTATTAAATTTAATATAGCCAAATATTAACCGGCTTTTCGGGTCACACTTTATAGATTTTCTCTCAACTACTGGCTACCGCCCTAAACGGCAAGTTTGATCATTTGGTAGCCGTTTAGCACTTCAGATTCACCAAATGGTCCATCCCCAAGATTTTTACCACCCTCAAATGGAGTGCTGTTCAGTTTGTACAAATGCTATTGCTCTCGTGAACCAATGTCTTGTCCTTTATTGTTGTTTTTCTTGGCGATGGAATAATTAAGATGATAAGGTTGAAGTGATAGTTGCGACGCGTCTGCCATTCTAGGGTCAAGGGTGGATAAAACAAAGATGGGGTTGTCTACATACAAAAATTGAATTATTGAGAATCCAATGCTTTAAAAATTATACATTTAATTTATTTAGAAAGGTTTAAATTTACTCATATTTTAATAAATTTCTCCTTAACGTATGTTTTCTTATAGACTAGAATACCAACTTTAGATAGTCAACCTTTGCGGCAACCAATTGTCTCAATATAATAGAATAACCCATCAAAGAGAAGAAAGAAAAAATATCTCAAGGTTCGCAGACACAGCCAATTCAGTGAACTAAATCAAATACCCGAATGGCTTGTTAGGATTTACATTAATCGTTTATAGACAACTGTCAGATTGGACTTTGAGGCATCAATAATGAATATAATAATCAATTAATACTTTTCTCAAAAAGGTTACAAGGGTATCACTCTCTTATTGAAGAATACTGCTGGACGTATACTTGCATTAAAAATAAATAAACTATATGGCTATTTGCAATTGGGTTGGTGAGAGTAAAGGAGTATGGCATCATCGATCCATCTTCTTTGTTCAAAAATTCTCCTTATGAAATTCAAACCTAGTGGATGTCTTGTGGGAAAAGTCGGAGGCTAGTTGGCTTAGCTCCTTTGTTAGTGCGGGTGCCCCGCAGTAGAACACTCCTGCACTCAATAAAAATACGCACTTTAGTATTGAGTTTTGGCAAACATGGTAGACAAAGAAAAGTGGGTTGGTTAGGCGAAGAAATTGAACTCACCGATTCGAGACTCAGGATGGTGTACGGCGATCTTTTTGTACACTTGCCTCCAATTTGGTTTTGCGAAGTGGGATTTGACCCTAGTGCCTGACACCACATCCACACCACTCTTGGCATGGTGCAATGATTGAAGCATTGCTATAAGTGCTGATCGTGCATCTCCCTCTTCATATACACTTGTACAGTAATTGTGCATTTCTATAACTCTCTTCTTGTCCATTTCGGCTACTTCGTTCATTATCCCTTTGAACCACTCAAATGAACCTTGTTCACGTGTCACCCAGTAGAAGTACGCTTTCCTTGTCTTGAATGATCCTTTGCTGTTCTTGTTCTTTGGAGTTGCATCGGCTCTTCCATTGTCTAAAACTGACTCTATGTCATCTTCGGATGTCATGTTGTTGATGATGTCTTTAACAATACTGATCATGGGTGTGGCTCCTATTCCTAGCCCCACTAGCAGCACCACATCGTATTTTTTATAGTCTTGTGCTGGAGCCCCATATGGTCCATCTATCAAGATCTTTGGGAAGCTGCATTTTGATATATCATAAGTACTCAAACATTATTATAAACAGTCATGGCCACGTTCCATGGCATTTAGATATTAACAATAGAATTTAGAAGCAACGAAGCAGCAGCTTACCTTGGGTTGTTTCCTCCTTGCATGAAATCTGCTCTGAGAAGTCCACTCTTACCAGCAGGTGGAGGCTGGCAAACCTCAGAGAAAACTGTCTTTAGCTGCCGTGTCCAATCACCTAAAGTTCTAATGTGAACGCTGAGATAGTCATCTCCTGGTGCTGAAGTGATGGAAAATGGGTGCCTGTAACACCAATTATTGGTGATTTAGACTCAATAAAAAATGGCTTAATTTCTGTGGCGCAAAACACCATTGACTAGTAAATGATCATTTAGCAGGTGTAAAAGATAATCAATAACTTAATTACCATTCGAAAGGAGAGACCGCTGCGCAATTGACAAACATGTACTGTCCACTCTTGTACTTGAAGCCCTGAGGCTTTGACATGTGCAGCGCCAAGACATTTCCCGGATAAACAGCAACCTTCAATGTTTATAAACAAAAAATATTATTCAACTTTAATTAAACATGAAAAACATTTGCCACAACCGAGATACATAATAAGCTAGATAGGAGGGGAAAAAGGATAATTGTAAAACCTTGAGAATCTTAACAGGCTTGATGCTTGATCTAAAAGCTCTAATCAACCTCTCACAACCATAAAGGAGAATCGGCACTGCCAGATACATCCATGTCTGCGGTAAAAATTAGCAAAGATTGACCAATCTAAATATTAGAGAAATATTCTACTAATAATAGAGAACCTGTAACAAACTGAAAGAGGCTACTAGTGGAAGTGAACTCACCGTTTTCTGATACCACGTCTTGGTGAGGTAGAGTTTAATACCATGAACAATGAGGAGAGTATAGACGATAACAAACAGATGGTGTGAATACCAGAAAGCATTGAATCCAGTTAGTCTTTTGAGGGGTTTTGGTAGGTTAAGCTTGTTCCGCCTGAACCAAGGAGTGGCTAGAGTGAATGCTATGGCCATCAACACCACCATTATGATTCCAGTCACCCCTTCAACGCCCTTTACAAACCACCAGTAACTTTCTGGCTGGTCCCCGAAGTAACGTTCCAGAGGCTCGTAATCTTCTTCACTAGCACTCAGAAGTCTTGGAAAATCACATGTTAAATGAGCACCAGCATGTAGTATAACTCCAACCGTAATTCCAACCGCAATCACCTAAACACATTAATAGCACATCATTTTCTGTGCCAAAAAAAACTACTAAAAATAGATTCAAACAACAATAAACAATCAATATGTACTTGGAGTTGCTTTCTTTAACGAGTTATTACCTTATGGAAATTTAAGTTATCATCGAAAGGCACGACCTTTCCTAATTTGGTTTTGTTTCTGAGCCAAGTAATGGTGTTGCGGCAGACTGGTAGCAGTATCAAAGCCATGTTAAATTTAAGGGTCTCTGCTCCTCCTTTAGCGATGCAAAGGCAATCGCCCATAACACGGTACGCATATTTGTTTCGATACTGCACAAACTTGTACGCGAATAGACCCGAAACAATTCCAAGCCACAACATCAGAATCCAGATCCTTTGCCAGTTATCTAGAACGAAGTACTTGATCTTTTCGTAACCTCTCTTTAACGGGTTGTTCTCTTGAGTAGGCTGGAGCCTCTGGCTCAGGAGTTGACTCAGAATTCTACTGTCTTCTACCCTGACAGATTGATTTGGAGCTTGCAATAGCAGTGTTTCCAGGTTATGAATCTGCTTAAAAGCATTATAAACAGGAATCAAATTAAAAGGAGTCTGCGTTCAATTTTTTTTTTTTCTTTTTAAGATCATAGTTTGAGGTGAGACTGTTTGGTGTCAATTATTTTACCATAATGTATCCGACATTATCGGGGTCTAACTCTTCCATAATCAATGCTGCATATTCTTCTGCTTGTTTCTGAATGTTGTTGAGTTTGTTTGCAGAAGCACTGAGACTGATAATCTACAAAGCCATCAATTTCATCGATCTTGTCAGTTTTCTAAATTCTATTATATGCATGTTAAAGAAAACGTCAACCGTTTCTAGACTTTTTGTTAAAAGTATAATGTGAACGGTCAGACGGAGAACTCATTCATTCAGTAGCCTACCTCTCTGACTTCTTCTTCAGAGATTCTTCCATCATCGTCTCTATCGACCCTGCATGACACCAATAACTAAAGTTAATAAAAAGTTCATTAAGATATTCAACTTAATTCAATAAACAAGGCTAAATAGTATGAACATGTAGCCGTCTAATGAAAACTATACATGTCAAAGAAGATCTGGAGCCTGGAGTCGAAACTTTCATCAGAGATCTGGTCCCAGAACAGTTTGAGTTGTTCTTTGTTAATGGCATCACCACTTATATTATGCCTCCGAGCAAGAGCCCGGAATAGCTCACCGGCAAATTCCTTGGAATCCTTATTCATTCCTATCACAAAATTGAAACAAAAGATTATTTGCTTGAACTACATAAATTAATGATAATTATGCATACACCTACCACGTATTATCTTATAATATTTAATATTTATTGAATTAGAAATAGTCCAATCTAGAACCTCGATCAACTTACCAATACATTCACCAAACAAGGAACTTGGAAGGAGGCCGTTAGAAGACGTCGTGAGTTCGTTGAATCGCTTCTCCACAGGAGGCCATCCATTTCCAGATGCTCCCGTCTTGGTGGTGATGAACTTAAATCCTTTCAGGGCATGAGACGCAGCCGATTTTGTACGATCAAAACGCTTAGATGGTTTTTTTGTAAGTGAAGCTAAGCGTCTGAGCTCTTGAGAGACCTGCTTGATATGGGAAGAAGTGTTTCGAAACAAGGAGGAGCGAACGGAGGAGGAGGACCTATTCTCCAGAGTCTTCCTGGCCAGCAAAGACAACTCCGGATCTTCATGAAGAGCTCCTCCTCCAGCTCTTTGAACGCTGTGCACAGCAACGGAGTCGTCACGGATGTCAAGAGTGATCTCCACGTAGGCTTCGTTATTATCATCCCCACCACTGCCCGGGTGCGTGTCGTTTATTATCTCCGGAGAAAGATTGAACCTGGCGCTCTTCTTGGAAGCTCTTTTGTTGTTATGAATAGCTGCTCCAAGAGGTCCACTGAAGGCCGTCCTGTCGCTCGCAATGCTCTCCGCATCCGAATTGTTATCGGAATTCGCTCCTTTCCCGTCCTCGCTTGACCTCATTTCGTAAACGAGAGAAGAATCAAAGAATTGTGGAAATTTCGCTTGTGCGTACGAGTGAAAAGAGATTAAAAAGCAAAGTTTGAAGATGAAGAAGAAGAAGAGCAAGAGAAGACGGAGATTATCCAAGTATTAGAATTGTACCTAACGAGTTTGGATGTCATGTTTGATCGTGGACATGTGTATATATAGAGACACGTGCAGAAATGTGTACATAAACGCGATTTAAGAAGCCCGGAGGAAAGTGATGATGCCGGTCAAATTGACTTTTAGGACCAGAGAACTCAGTACTCTTTTCCTTTTCATTTTTTTTTTAAATAAAAAACTAATTTTGCGTATGACAAGTTTTATACGGAATCATTCATATATTACACATAATTGCAAATTGGGAAAAACATAAAGATTTTTCTCCTCTAGCCTCAATTGACTTTGGAAAGTCTTCAAATTAAATTAACGGCTTAAGGGTAGTTTGGTTCACCAGCTCTCCCTTCGGCTTTATTCAATTCAAGCTCAAATGAAATTAGAATCCCTAAAAATTGGTTTCCTTCATTTATAATTTTGAACATACGTGGTGCCTTGATGACTTGGATTATAGTACATAATTAAGGATTCTAACAATCCCATAATGATAAGTTAATATCGTATTAGATTATTAATTAGTAAAATTCTTTTAATTTCCAAAGAGATGCGTCATACTCCACGTCAGGATTACTTTAAGGACAACTATTTAATAATCATCTTACTTAGTTTTTCCTTCCATCAATCGTCAACTCTCTGAATGAGACACTACTTAACCCTTACATAAAAATCTTCGAAGCACGTTGAAATCAATTAAAACATATTTACACTTGCACAGAAACGTCTAATTGCGTGTCTGTATATACGTACGACCGTATCTAGAGACTAGTAGTATAAACTGCGCGTATATATACATGTTTAGGCTTTATCTAGCTACGGTTTTCCCTTCTCATTAGAAAATTAGAAACGAAAAACATGTAAAAGTACTGTCAGAAACATGTTCTCCAGACTTTAATCGATGATGTTAGAAGTTGCCTAACCAAAATCGCTTTTCGGAGCCGCAAATTAACGGTGACGATGTGAATACGCCAGGATCTGATCTGATCTTATCTGAATCTGATTAAAATTGACAAAAAATAAGAATCGTCCATTTTTTGCTTCCCAGGATGGTGTCGAGTGTCGACAATTACAAATGATCGACTCAGAATTTGCCAGGTAGCTAAAAAGTTAGGAAAGGCGAGAAAATGTGCATGCTTCGAAGTTCACATAGTGGACTGGGGGTCGATGATTGATATTATTTTAATCACTTTCACATCACATAATACAAGTATACAGCTAATAATTTGGTACTAAAGCTGTTAATCGGCCGATGCCTTTGCAAGACTTCTTATGTATTGGGTATGTATATAATATCTGAAATACGTAACTTAATTAAAAAAATAAAATCCCAAAATATATTAATAAACGAGGCTTCGAGATCACTTAATATAACACATTTTCTTCTCTTCATAATTTTAATGTTTATTTTTATTTTGCATGGGTTTTCTAAAATTAATTAGTGAGTCAATTATGATTATGATGGCCATTTGACAGAAATTCCTTCCAAGAAACCCATATCATATTATATTAATCAGGTGACTTCTGCATAAAATCATGATTACTTAATCTTATCCTTTATTTGAATATTTAATTACTGAGGATATTATCCTATCCTACTAAATTAATTATAATTATAATTATATATAAAAAGCTTGATTCTACTTAAATAATTGTGAGATTTTAATCGAGTACAAATAATCTTCAAGCTGCGCTGCAATTAATATATCTGTAAAATTTCCAAGTATTTTGGAGGAGATCAATTAATTGCTTGCATATGTATATATATACACCAGCTAGAGTACAATTTAATAACAGTAACCACTACGTATTTATCAACTCAGTGAAATAATCATCTGGTGAAAATACCTTACTGGTATAGTACTCAAAGAGCTTGAAGAAGAGTCTCGAGGCAGAGCTTCTCCAAGGGGTCACGATCGAACGTGGATGACATGGGAAGAAGCTCAATGACTCCACCGATTCATAGTACAAGCAAAAATTTCATCGTCTTATTCTTCTTTAGTTGATAATGTTTGTCTTATGGCTTACTTATTCTATCTCATTTGTCACGTACAAGATTCATTTTACACAAACAATAGACTATTAATAGTTCCTCCTGTAGATGATGTTGGTTCATTTTCCTCCTTGATTATCGTTAGAACTTATCTACTACGGCAACTTAGCTATCGTAGCGATGAATTACCTTCCAGGTGGGAGTAGTGAAGCTACTGGGAAATTAAGTTTTTGCTTTGGTCTCTTTGATGGAGAAGTTTAATTTATAACAATATACTACTTACGTTATCTTCTCATCACATCAATAATTTGTTTCTGGTGATATTGACATCAGCAATATTATAAACATGCACGTTTAGTTTGATTGGTATGGTAAGAATATTAGAAGGAGATATAAAACTCTAATTAATCTAGAAACCTGCATGGTGCGGGCCAGTTTGGCGAGTTGCATCGCTAGCTCTCAGAGAAAAGTGAGAAAGGTTTGACCGTAGATGACGCGGCTTCACCTTCTTGACTTCCAACTTTAACGCTTAACTTAAAAACGACAAAGTCAAACTTATAAACCAACAACAGTTGACCAATATCTTAATTTTCCTTTCGTTTCTCTGACCGTGACTCTCTCCTCTTAATACTATTCCCTTCCATACATGCATGTTAAGCCCACCCATCTCCCCATTTCATACTATTCCTTCCATACCATTTATTTTTTTAAGCCCACCATCTCCATCGACCCACCTCTTCTTTCCTTATGAATCCAAAGTAGAAACAAGAAAAATGCGCCGACAATTTTTGTTGTGACATTAATTAATTACGCAATGGTTGGTCGAATTCTATTTTGGAGTCTCGTAAACAAAATTAATTCCCCGTTAAGGCATGCAACACCCTAGAATATGTTAGAAAGAGACCCAATCACTAGACTGTTGATAGATATGTAATTCAACGATACAGATAATATATTGTTGCAAAGAAGACTCGAAATTTTATTTTGGAAACTATTAGAATGAGAATTTAAAATATATATATATATATATATATATAAACATGAACGTCAATGGAAGCTTATAATAAGACACCTTAATAAATATTAAGGCAAAAATTCTTAGTCACATCACATGCAAGATATACTTGTTCATTTATTTGAAGATTATAAGACTGCTAGAAATTGACGGAAACCTAAACGAGAGTGGTGGGCATACATAAGAAGTTATTTCTAGTGAGATATATCAATATAGCCATGGGGCTGATACGGGGATAAACATATAGTAATGATGGTGCCTATAGTCTATTATATAGAGAGTTATAGAACATGGACCACAATCCACGATCGGATCAAAGAGAATCTTATAACTTATTCTATATAGATGCTTTTCATAATGCATGCATCGTCACAAAAACGTCCAACTTAGCTATTCCTTGCTTAAAATCCGCAATTGGAATCATGAAAAGGTGGGCTTCATCACTTGAACTTTTCTTCTTTTATGTTGTCATATTTATAAATGTAACAAAATGCGAGAGATAAAATATCTAGAAAATTTTAATTTTTGATCCAAATTAAAGTGATTTCTGATAAATAATCTTTATCTTTGAGAATTTAGATATTATGAACTTTTCGCTTAAAAAATTACTATTATATCTTTCTTTAACTCGTAAGAACAACTTGTTGAAGTTTCTTTTATTTTCTTTCTTTCTTCCCTTTAAATAAAAAAAAAAAAAAAAAAACTAAGAGGGACCATAATCCTCTAAATCTAAATCTAG
>JANLJB010029416.1:0-15063 GCA_026212285.1 Bursera cuneata
ACTCTTGTACTCTTATATATTTATGATCTAGTAGATTTATCACTTTATCCATAGATGTATGCAATTGATGTCGAGCTACATTAAATATTGTATCTCTTTGTGTAACATGATTTATTTTTCATTTATTATCAATTTTGATCATGTTAGTTATTTTATCTATTCATCAGTAGATATAAGCAACTGATGCCGAACCACATTAAATATTATGTCTCTTTGTATGATGTGATGTATTTTTCACTTATTATTAATTTTGATCATATTAGTTGTTTGAGTTGTTTAAGGATATACT
The DNA here is from genome assembly GCA_026212285.1 of Bursera cuneata. NCBI lineage: Eukaryota > Viridiplantae > Streptophyta > Magnoliopsida > Sapindales > Burseraceae > Bursera > Bursera cuneata. The sequence continues at coordinate 290 of JANLJB010029416.1, forward strand.
TAGTATTTCTTAGATTATATTGTGTTAATTGAAATGTACTTTGTCGGCATCAACTTGGGATTTTTTCAGCAATATATATATTAGCTTATTTCATCTTTACCAATATACATATATTACATTGCTTAAACACTCTTATAACTTCATTAATCTTCTTCAATAAACTCCCTAAAGTTTCCATTGTTACTGTTATAATATGTACATCCTAATAATTAATTAATTACCTAAATATACATACATGCAAGGATAGCATAATTGATTTCATGTACCAAAGGTTGCAGCAAATGATCAGCCTATTTACAAGGTGATGCTTAATTGATTACTACCAAAACAATTATAATATATATGACATATGGATATTGGTGAATTTCATTGAAATAAAGCAATTAATAAACTAATAACATCAACCCTCTCTCAACTAATTAATATTATTAGTTCTTCAAAACCTTTAGTAGGTTGTAAGCGATAAAGGACAACCGCTGGAAACATATATAGGCGATGAATGCACAAAGCGATGAAGCTGGTGATGGAAAATGGGTTGCACATGGTTAAGTATGATTGCAGTTTTGAGGCTCGTAATTTATTAGGAAATCCGTGTTACTGTATGAATTTTTAATCAGTTTTATCATACCAACTATATATCATTTTGTTTTGTTTTTGTTCACTGTGAAGTAGAGACAATCTTTCAAATAATTAATCATGCTAATTCTTATCAGTACCTTTCTTTCGCAAGTTTATCAAGAACGAGACTCATAGCAAAAATGGAGCTTAAAATATGATTATCAATATCAAACCTGCTTACCAAGCAAGCTGGATATGAACCAAAATTCTTAATCTGCGCAAAGGAGAAGGGGCTGGTTTTCCACAAAAAATCTAGTTTGCCGATATTCTCTATAGGGATCAGGAATCTGGTTAGTTAGCTTATATGCATGGAACAATTGTTATTGGTAGTGTGGTCCATATTAAAAAATATATTATAGTATAATTTAATTATCTTCCATTTAGTTCTCATTTGTGCACACATTCAGTCATAATATTCTTTTAGCAATATGCTCTATGTTAAGTGGCTTTCACCAAGTGCTAACTACTAAGATTGTCTTATTATGTAAACTATTTATTAGCCAATTGCCATAGAAAAGGTGATCAGAAACTGCCATGCAACGCAGCAATGGTAGGTTTACATGGTAGCAAATTGCAGTAATGGACAAAGCACTTTATATACATATTGCACAAGATTGAATAAGATTTCTGGCTAGACTACAAGAAGATTAGAGTCAGCAACAAAGTAATAAATATTAATTAACTGCTTATGCAATTAAACTCAAACTTCTAGTCCTAGATAAGAGTATAAATTTAACACTACTCAAATTGATAACATGTACGAGTTTGCTGGTGATTAAAGGACACACATTGTATAATAATATCATACGCCAGAAAACGATATAAGCATATAATATTCATATATATTCAACAGCAATTCATAACAAACAGCTACAACTGTCTTGTTTGATGACACCCACGTCAAATATCGTATGGAGTGTCTAACTACTGGTAGAAGTAGTTGTAATATGTAAAATGAGATCAAAAACAAACATGGCCCCTGTTACTAGTGATAACTTAATTTTCTGTACAGAACCCTAACAAAGGGAAGAATCATGAATTCCCTTGACGATCCATGCATGCATATGTAGTAACCCCAGAACCAATGACCCTAAACTGAAATGTTGGTAATCGTATTATATCATGATAATTATAATAAAAGATTATTAAAGAGCAATATGTATATGCTTAAAAGGCTTTCTGATAGAACCCATGAATCCTCTTCCACGACTCTTCCCTCTGCATCTTCAACTGCTTGTAGAAGTTCCCTATAAACGTCTCAGCTTTGGTAAATAGCTCTTGCCCACTAAGTCCACCAACAACCTCTTCATGTTCCTCTTCATACTTGTCTGCAGCCAACTCCTCGGCTGCCTCAGTCTCCCCACTTCCAATGAAGAAAAGGCTTGGTGTGGAGGGACACTTTTTCACTTTATCCACCTTAGGTACAGTAGCGGGGATCTTTTGAGACGCAGATTTCTCAACAACTCCACCCTTCTTTTCACTACGAGGAGGACTAGCCTTAGCCTCAGCAGATGCCTCCTGGGTTGCTGCTACAGGTTTTGGTGCTACAGAAACAAATTGTTTCCTGTCCTCCGGAGGTTTGGAGAACCCTGACAGAAGGCCAGCCTCTGCTCCGAGCGCTATAATTAGGAGATTAATGATGAAGTAGATATAAGTAGGCCTTAATGAGGAGGACAAAAGAGGCGTTATGAAGAGAAGCACTGCCAGCAGAAAGAGCATCAGGATTTCAGACTTCTTAAACTTGTTCATTGTCAGCTCAGTGATGGAGTGAAATGGAGATAGTTGGTGATGATGATGAGAAGAATGATATTAGAAAATTAGGAAGAGTTTGTGGTAGTAGGATCAAGCAGAAGCTAGTGGACATATATATAGAGATCACAGAGACGGATTGCTAATACAGAAATATATAATATATACTTGTATAGGATAAAAAGTGATCTGTGACTGAGAATGTAAAAACTTTTGCTGTCTCAGTCTGTCATTATAGGTAACTTAATCATATATTAATGTTCTTAATAATTAAAAATAATAACATAATTATCAATCAACACCTTTCATTTTCGGAATTAAAAAAGGAATAATCATAGCATTAAAAATTGCAAAAAACAAGACGCAATTTCGCATAATTACAAGAACAAAAAATCACTATAACGTACAAAATAGGAAAAGTAATTAAAAGGGATTAACATTAATTAATCAGAATTCAGCTTTAGAGACAAGAGAACATGCAAGAGGGAGAAGAAGTAAATATGATTGGACAAAGCTTGATAAGGTCGGTGAAAGCATATCCTCTATAACTACACTTTTCTGATTTTCTTTTTAATTTTTGTTTTGAACAAGAATATTTTGATTGTGATCAGCCATTAAAGGTAGGTCTGCTCCATTCAGGGACAATCGTGTGGCTTCTGGCTCCAAGCTGTCGACAAAATTTGGGTCCCATTTTAGTACCAATGGAGTGGGGGCCTTGGCCTTTTTGGAGATTTGAATTTTGGACTGGACCCACGAGAATATGTACTGCCAACTACTGTTTTTCCACTTGTAAGTATTGTGAATGTGGTCCCGTACGTACATTTCTTGGCCCACTTTTAAGTCTTCATGGGCTTTAATATTGGGCCTATGATTCGTCATTAGTTAATTATTCCGGCCCAAGTTTGGGAAATTTGGCTTATGATAAGAACGCCATTTGATTGTTTCATGTAAATGTAATTATATATTATTTGAAGTATTTTTTATCATGTTAAAAAGTTTGCCTTTCATGCAAACGCACCAAACTTTGACGTATTTTGTTTACGTCTAAATGGCTAGGGATCAATAATGTCCCCAGTATATTATCCTTTCCTCTCCCCTTTCTTTTCTTTCCTTTTATTTTTTCAATAAATAAAAAAAGTCCAGAGGATCATTAGGGTGCTATTTTATTATTATATCTCATCAATAAAATTATATAGTAGATAAATAATTATTTTTAAAATCATCAACCATGTTTATTGTTAGAACAAATGACAAAAAAAAAAAAAGTAATTTACACATGAAATGAATTCAATAGCTGATCGGATATCTTTATAATATTTTATACCGTTCTTTTCTCATTATTATCACAAGCATAAGCATAGATAGAATATAAAAGTAAAAGCTTTTTTTAGAAGAATTTTGATTTATGACCCCAAGAAAAGTATATGAAGAAAGGGAAACATGGCCAATAGCCTATTTGCACTTTTCGAATATCATATCGACAGTATATATCACATCATCAACCCTTTTGCAACGCATGCCAGGCTTAAGTTTATCCATATTGTCATAAAAAGTTCTCCTCACTTGTTATATCATCTTTGAATTATTACGCAGTTATCTCCAAATACGCTTGGATGGCAATAGATCAACGCAATTCTAGTCAATTATGGTGTACTACACTGCACACACACACCGACCCACTTGGTTCACATAGCAGATATCATCTATAATGGAGACAAGATCAGCTAGGAAGAAGACTTGACACATTAGGCAAGAGATTCCCTGTAATCGTCCACAAGCAGAATCTTTTTCATTTCACCAAGTTTTCTAAAATTCATATCCTTTCCTTGGTTAAAGTGTTTAACTTTTATCTTCACCATTTCCATGCATAATCATTCTTATCCAGGACCATGATCCAGCCGAGTGCCAACTAATCACCATTTTATTTTTGGGAAACTTTACCCACTTAACGCTCTTCTGTCTGTCTGCTTCTTGGCAACTTGCTTTGAAAATTGAAAAGGTACCATGAGGTTCCTGGAGCTACGCTCTCTGGAAGAAATTTTTACCACTGATAAGACGTTAATTATATACAATAACATTCATCTGTTTTTTACTTACGAGATCTTATAGTATCCGCTGCTGTGTTAACCTCGTATCTATGTGTTCTGTATCCAGAGCGACTCGTGATCGTTGAAAGATGAACAATATCTCTGTTAGGAAGTTTGGTTTTTAATTAACAATGAATCGGCAACTAGTTTTCTCTTCGCCTATAAAAATTAGGACAAGCCGGCAGCAGTGTGAGTGTTGTTTGTGTATGTTTTGTGGACCAAATGTGGTGCTTGTCTGCGCTTTGTGGTTGTGGACGACATTTATTTTCATTGCCAACCAAAAGAAAACAAAAAAACAAAAAACAGAGAAGTCGGCGCATTTCACTTTATAAAAACAAAGGCTTATCCACTTGTTATATACCGTTGCACATCTTGCATAAGAACATGGCGTTTGAACTAGCAAAAGCTCTTATTATTTCTTTAAAAAAAAAAAAATCTTAAACTGAATTCATCTCCATGCCAACACCTCTCTCCCGCTAAGCAAGAATCCCAAGTTGACGTTTATTTAAGGTGATCTAGATGTCAATCTAAAACACCGCAAAGTATATTTCTTTTACCTATACGAAATGATATTCATTCCAGGTTCGCATCACAGATTTGGTTGGCCTTTTTCCATGCTAAGATTGTTATTTACTCCCCCACAACAGAAAATATGGCTGGCTCTCTCTTTCTAGCTTTGAGCCAACCCTCAAGGGATGGATGCCTTTACCACTGCAAGACAAACTTTAAAAAGTTGCTTGCAAGTTTAAGCAATCCTTGAATCGGCAATCTTCGCCTTGACTGTTGACGCCACCACCTCACTTCATTCATCAAACAAAGTAAACCTCATTCATTGTATCAATAAAATGGAATCTGTATTAAAGATAATAGTATAGACAACTTGAAACGAGACATCCTACAACTTGATATTCAACCACCAATTCTTTGAGATAACACAGAGTACTTGATCAGATACATGTATTGCTTATCGATCAATTGAACATAGAAATATTACATAACAAACAAGCATATACATCAGTCACCCTTTTAAATGTCATCTGAATTCGTATTCATACAATGTGAAAGCAGACAACATCATTCTATGGTGATCAAAATATATATTTACATGGTGCCTACATCTTTTTTGCCCGTGCATATCTTGATGGGCCATCAAAAACTTGATATAGAGAAGCACGCAATATTCTACTAAAAAAATTCAAAACGAACGTCACATTCTCAGTACGATTAATCATGGACCACTTTCTAAGTGTTTTGATGTGCAGAGGGAAGATGTATACTGAGATCATCTAAGCTAGGGCTGTCAAGGATGATTAAACCATGCTCATTGGCCAAATGCAGAAGGCAAATGAAACACAAATGGGGCAAAATATCTTTCGGGCCTGCAGCTTGGAAATCAACAGAAAATGTGGCCAATACATGTCTGAAAGATACGGTGTCCTTGCACACCTTTAAAAAAGGAACAAACTGTCCATAATGAGAAAATATAAGAGAGGTAGTTCAAAATTAGAATGAAAAAACAATCATCAAAGTTGCGCTGATAAGCTGGAATAAGTTAATAAGAAATTGCCAGAAATAAGTAAATAAATAATCACGACCAACAATATAAATTGTACACAAATGATGTCAAAAGGTATCACTAAAACTAGATCATAGTGCAAATAAAGCAGTTCATATCCATGAAATAATATGTATTAAGGAATATGCTGCAAATCAAATTACAGAAATAAATAGATTTAAAACCTCCAATAATTGTAAAAGGGAGATTAAGTAGGCTAATTGAAGAAAGAAATAAGCCTAAAAGTTAATACCAATTGATCTAACAAATATATGCCACCGTTAGATGCGGGTAAAATGCTAAAATATGATGTTCCATAAAATGAATTTCAAACAAGTAAAAGAGTATGATGCTCACTGTTCCAGAAAGTTCACTAGTTTCTTTTACATTATCCCATAGTTTTTCCTTCAGCACATGGACATCTACTTGCTTAGAAATCTTGTCATATTCAACTTCAATTTTCTCTACCTGAAATCCCAAGACCAGAAAATAGTTAAACTTCATTACAGTTTGTCATCTGAATAATTCAAAAAATAAAATCTAATTATAAACCTTAGCAAGGTGCAAGATATACAAAAGAAATCACCTGAAAAGAATTTACACCAAGTAATGAAAGTAGAGGTTTACGTTATAATGACAATCTTTGCTTTCCAACAAGTACTTTTGTTTTCGGATAGGAGTCTCAGTGTTGAGTCGTTCAAACTCCCCAAATCCAGATCCAGATGAGATCATTGTTGTTGCTTGTCAAGAAGAAGCTTCCTTTATTATTATTATTAGTTTTCAAAACTCAAACTTCCCATCAAAAAATATTAATCCTAATTATAATCTAAAGTTTATTTCCTTTTAAAATCATTAAAAAATATTGAAAATCCTAACTCGTATACTAGAAATTAGTTTTTAAACTATCTATTGACCTAACACGGAAGGGCAGCAGCATTGGGTTGAATTGAAAAAATGTAGAATCTTAACAAACCTGGTGAGGCAGAGAGACAAGCCCATCCAAGTCTCCAACATCCTTAGGAAAGCATCCCTCATCATATTGGCCACTAAACACACTTTCATTATCCGATGATAGCAAAGCTCCAGCATACTTATAGTTCTGTTGCCATAAACTATCTGGAAAATTGTAGGAAAAAAATATCACACATTTGTACTCTCTGCGAATGTCCCAGGGAGGTAGCAGGTGCTTTCCATGATTTTAAGAGCCATAAAAAGCTTATGCCATTAACAAAAACAAAGAAATTCAACATACTTTTCCCCAAAGAAGTGATTATTATCTAATCATATGACATCAAACCTTTGCTCTGATACAGACGTTTAGGGAACATTAAAGCATTCTGAAAAACAAACTTGAGTGAATCTTCAAAATAATACACCCAAGTTTCTACAAATCTTAATTAATAGGCCAGTTAGTGACAATAAGTAACCTAAGCCAAACCCAGCAATGATAGACAATTAGAGGCAATAGCAATAAACCAACTAAACCAAATCCAACTTTGGAAGTGAAAATTTCATCCTATTCCTTCCATAACATCCATGATCGAACCAAATAAGCCCTCAATTCTTATTTCTTGAATCTAAATCATTTTCATTTAGTATGTAAAATTTACTCCTCAATTTCACTTTACATTAATGGCCCATTTCAGATATGGAAAAGAAGTAACAATCTTGCAGTTATCTATAACCTGTTACTTGAGAATTTATCAGTATCCTAACAATCTCTGTATATGTAAGATAGCTGCATAAATTTTCCATACATCATTAATCAAGTATTAAAGATAAATTACAGCAAGAATAAATAAACCTCAAAAAGTAAGAGAAAGAGCAATTACCTGAAAGTTTTCTCCTCCTCTTGCCTATACACTTCAATTAGACAAGGAAATTTATCATAAACTGCTTAAAATTATAAAGATATTAGAAAGAATTTGTTAACATATTGCTATTCTATATTACTGGGGTGTTATATAGGATGTATGCTTGTAAAGTTTGCCTGATGGACTCAGGCAAGCTCAGACTGTCATTCCATAGTTTGGAGTGATAACACATCTCAAATGGGCATCTGAACAAGGTTCAAGTTTCACAATTAATGCTAGCAATCACACAATGAAAACAATGTAATACCAGTAAATTGGGAAGAAGAAACAACTTGACAAGATTCTCAGCTTGAAAATGGCAATCTTTTGGAAGAGTGTTAGTACATGGTGCTCTCTTCACAGGTAAACGTAGAGACTTGGAATTTTTGGGCTATGCAAAGATATCAAGCATTTCTACATCCAAAGCTTTCGTGAAACTGATATCAGCTTCTGCCTGGCTCCTCCTATGTTTCTTAGTGTTGAATGCCAATCTACTTTCTGCAGTAGAAACATCCTCTGAACCTAAAGAAAAGAATCAAATCAGATTGTGAAACTAATAAATAACCAGGAAAAGTAGCACAAGAATATAACTTCCCTGATGATGCCTACCCTTAAACTTCTGATACTTACAGTGATCAGCACCTGCCCATGCATTCCTTTTAGAAATAAATCCCAGCCCTTGAAAGAAACAGGTGGTAACATCCTCAGAACTCTCATCTATAGGAGGTTTATATGCTGCATAGAGATCATTGTCCTACATATATAAACCATCCTTACATAAGTGCATTTTGTATTTTATCACCTCTTTACTTTTCATTATAGAAAACCAGGAAAAAGATGATGAGTCAAAGAGAAGACCCTTTTTTCGCTCTTTTATAGGGAAAAAAGAGCGTGAAATATATTAGCCAAAAATATGTAGGAATTTAAAGTCCTGCAGCACCTGGCATGTAATAAATACCTCAAGAAAAGTAGGATAAAAGCTGGAGCTCTCATTAACAACACCTGTCTCCTTATCATGATCAGATCGCCATGCCTTATAGTTCCCAAATGAGCTATCATCCAATCCAGCTTCATCAGTGTCAAATGTGTCTGCCCCAGCATCAAGATTATCTGAGTTAGAATCAAATTTTTGGCCTACATTGCATGTTTGTGACCTTTGATCATCTTCATCAAAATGGCAGATAATCTCCTTGAGGGTTGGAGAAATTTCAACCTTTCCAACCATGTTCGTTATCATCTGTTCAATTAGCTCTATAGAAACAAATTAAATAAATATAAAATGAAGGTGCTAAACGTCAAAAAACAACAGCCAACTATCAAGGCACATTAGCTAACAGTTCTGTTATTAGAAAGTCATATACCTTTGGCAAATGAGATATCAATCACATCTAAAGTATTGTTTTGGAGTAAATAAGATTCACACTTCCCAGGCAATACAAGAAATCAACAAGCACCCGACATCCTCCATATACTCCAAGATTATTCAATAGGAGACACTTGGCCCCAACTTCATCAAATTGTGCAGATGTCTGATGATATAGGGAATCCACAGCAAATGCAACTCCAAAACCAGGATAAGAAAAATCAATTACCGAAAGATAAAACAAAATCTTGACTTGAAAGGCTAATATAGGATGGCACCTACCACCAAACTTCTTCACATTAAGAGCTTCAAAGAAAGGCTCCAGTGTTGACAGTGGTGAAATCTGTATAAACCACTTACATGAGTTAGAATTCTGAGTTGCCAAATGATAAACAAATAGAATAATATCAACCTTCCTCTCAGACTCTTTCCTAAAACGATTTCCATCTTGTCCGTCCTCAACATTTTCAGCTGGTGTGCTACTCTCTGTCATCAAGGCACTATATAAGAAAACGGAGGAAAACGAAGACCTCTCTGTGCAGCAAAACAATGCAAAGTGAAGAGACCTCATCATGACAGTAATACTTGTAGCTGATAACTCAAAGCTAGCAAGCATGAAGTTGAGTGACAAATTAACATTTTAAGCAGAAAAGCAAACCATACCCAAGTTCATTCAGTGAAGTGCCATTTAAAAAAAGAAAAGAAACAAATGAACTTGAAGGTGAATTAAGACTTCCCCATAGAAAATCTCTGGGTCATGCTACCTGTTCTTCCATACAAAGGACTCTGACACATCACTATAAAGTCTCAAAACACAACAAAGATCAAACTATATTCTGCTTTTAACACTATTACCTAGCTCATCATCTAGACCAGCCCGATTGATCGCACCAAGGACCTTATACGCCTCTGCATGCAGCGCATCAACCCTCACAGAATAAATTTTCACCCCTGCCTCCAGTGTACAACTTGCCTATCCACTTAAAATTTCATTAATAATCGAAAATTATAGAAACATATAACATTTTCCGTTGAAAAATTTCAATAAATGTGATCCAGACCTTTTGAAAATTAGTCTCTGCATCTCCCTCTACTGTTTCAACTTTAATAATCTCACTAAGATAGTCTATTAGCTTCAGCTCCCAAGTGTTTTTATGATTTATTTTCTAAATTAAGGGAACAAAGCAATGAATCAAAGATTGCGCCATAAAATTTACTCTCAATTTCACAATAATTATCGAATGTGCGTTTGTGAAGGAATTGTTCATTACTTTTACAAAACTTGATTAAATATGCTTCCAAATTAACAGAAATTAAACACAAATTGATATAATGTATGTTTTATATTCTAACATTTTTGCTGGAAAGCTTAATGCAGTTTTGGAACAACTCGATGATCTGTTCTTTGCTAAGGGAAGGGTCATCGGAAGGCGAAAGTGGAGTGGTGACGGTGGCTTTGCCGCGGATGGCAGCTGTGCGTGCAGCACGAGACCGGACGCGTTCGAGTTGGTCGTTGTTTGAGCCTAAGAAGAATTGCCTCGGCGGTGACAGGAGTCGGTTTGACATAGTGGCCCTCTGCCTCGGGGTCAGTGTTTCCGCCATTTTAGAGAGAAAAAGGGGGAGGCTTTAGAGAGAGAGAATTTTAAAAAAGCGGGGGATTCAAGGATGTGTTTATTAAGCGCAAAGAGAAACTGCAAGGAAACGGTGTCGCTTTGACGAAGGTCATTGTGTTTGGAAAATAGTCAAAACGTTTTTCATTTTTATCAGTGTTATGTGTGCTCCAGTGCTCTCTTAGAAGATTATTGTAATATTTAATAAATTTAATTTAAAAAAAAATTAAAAAATATTTTTATTTTTAATTATATTTTCAAAAATAATTGTGTTAGGCCCACTGTTATGCAACCTAACGGTACGTAAGCCTGAGCATCTCTACCTATAACTTCCAATATTATTAGTTGGTTATTCTTTGTGAGTTGGATATGAGTTTAGTTATCAGATACTATTAAAACTTCAGATATTATTAGAACGTCATATATTAGTTACTTTGAATCTTTCTTGCACTATATAAATGACATAGGATGTAAAGAACAAGATATCTATTTTTTTGAGGTTGAATAAAACTCTTTTTGATGTAAACAACATCCATTCAATCTTCTACTGCAAAGAATATGTGTTCCAATTCAAGGCTTTAATATCTAGTATCCGAGCCATCGTGGAATTATACAGTTGGACGTGCTCCAAGCACTATAGAATTTCAAAGAGAGAATGCAACAATGGAGAATTCTCTTAACGAGATAGCAAATCATTCACGCACTCATTATGAAGAAAGATGATGTCATCACAAAGTCGAAGTCGATCGAGCCATTTAGTTGCCATGATCACTATAAAGATCATCTTCCACGAGTTATAGAACCAGTAGTGAGTCCTTCATCCCAGTCAAGTAGCAGCAACAATATAGACAAATAAGACTCTTGACATTGGAAGAAAGACACCCCCCACTAGAGATGGCAAAAGGTCGGGTCGGGCCGGGCCCGTCCTATTTTGGGCAAGCCTTGGGTCGGGCCAGGCCAGGCCAGGCCAAAACAGTGCTGGGCCAGGCCTGGGAGAAAATATAGAGGCCTGAGCCAGGCCCAAGGCGTGGAACTATTGGGACCAGGCTGGGCCAGGCTAGGCCGACCCGGGTAGGGGTTAGGTCGGGCTGGGCCGGACCAACAAATTTTTTAAAATTTAAAATTTATTTTAAAATTAATGAAATTTTAAAAATTAGAAATTCATAATATAATTAAAAAATTAGGAATACAAAATTTAATTAAAAATTAGAAATGCAGAATTTAATAAAAAATAAATTCAGAATTTAATTAAAAAAATTAAATTATATATTATATATTTTTACTTTTTGGAAGATATTTTATATTATATACTAAATATAATTTTTTAGTAAATATTATATATTTTTTATATATATTTCATATATTAAAATATTTATATAAAAATTCAGATATTTTATATATCAAAATAGTTAAAAATATATATTTAGTTAAATATTCAGATATTTTTATTCATCTTGCATAATTTTTAATCTATCTTTACCATTCATCCTATCCTAAAACATTCTCTATGATTTAATTATTAAAATAATATTGAAATCTATCAATTCATAGCATCAAGAGAGAAAAAAACAATAATAACAAAACAGTAGTCCAACTCTCGTGTCAGTACCCAACAATAGGCCAATAGCCAATAGTAATCCAAAACATAACAATGTATCAAAACATAATATTACTCACTGTCCCTATACCATGCTTCTAAAGAGCAAAATTGGGTTTGAGTCTTTTGACTACTACGAATACAACAAAATTTATACTTAAATAATGGAACACACAAGTTAACAATATAAATAAGAGAACAAAATCAAAGGTAGCAAAATTTATACTTAAAAAACTCTGACAATAATTAAAAGTATGTCATCGATAAAATAAAACTACTTGCTTGTAGTGTCTTATATAAAAAGAAAATTCACTGTTAATAATTTGATAATTGATATTAGAATAAAATAAGTTGAAGATTTAATACAAAATTTATATAAAATATACTTCTTTTTTAAAATACTTAGAAGGTAAAGAAGGCAAAAATTGACAACAATATTTTATTTAAAATAAAAATTCATTAATAATAGAATTTTTTTACAAAATCCATCAACGGTTATATTTTAAAAAAATCCTATCCATCGGTGTCAATTTTTCCTTCATCCTACGATTGCAAAATATGGTATACAACGCTTATTTTCTCCTTCCTCGTGACAACTCACTGCCGGCCCTAAATCTAAACCACAATTCCATCCTCCACGCTTTCTCCCGAATCTCCCCTGCCTAGCTGCCTCCACCACTTCTCTTCACTTTCTCCTTCACCATCCAACTTCACTGCATATTTGTAACTTTCCTTTTCTTTCTCCTTCACCATAAAGCTTTTCTTTATTTCTCCATCGGTGTCAACTTCACTCTTTTTCTGTCTCTGAGCCTTTCTTTGCACACCTTTTTTCCCTCCAATGGTGCTATTCTTCCGTCTGTGGAGGATAATAGATCGTTGACTGCACTCTTTGCTAATTTCGCTAATCCAACTGACAGCCTCTCCAATTTCAAAGAAACTGCGACTTCGTCATTTACACAATCATAAAAAAACGACATCGTATTCGAGAACAATTTTGTAGTATATGCAGAGCTAGCTTTCTTTTCTTCTTTCTTTATTTTTCTATTTTGATTTTAGTTTTTTAAATCACGTCATCAGTTACTGTGTCGATTACACTCTTAGCTGTAACATGCATTGGTCGAAGCTTTCATAGGTAGATTGAAGCATGAAATCGAATCGACCGTTAAGATGTTCGCTCCACGGACTATGAAATCTACCATAGATTTAGCACGTCACAGGGAGGAATAATTGTTAGAATCAAGAAGGTTAGGCCAAACAGAGATAGGCCAAGGAGCTCAATCTGCAAACTCCAATGATGAGTCATGTCCAAATCCATCAGGACCCCACAAATTATCTTGGGAAGAGATGCAATGAAGACGGGAGCAAGATGTATTTTTCTCATGCAATGAACGTTTCACACCAAGGCACCAGTATAAGACTCCAAGCTTTTGTTATGGAAGGGGAAATGAAGTTATCATTGTTTTGGAATGGGAAGTGATACCGGATGATAACAATGAGGAATCATTTCCATTTGGACCATATTTGCAGACACAAAGGAGGAGGATGACATATTGGAACCTTCAGGACAAGGTTCCTTTTGGAAGGGATGGCAATATTAGGCCTATTGTTATGCAACCCCACCAGTAGTATGCAAGGGCAGATCTAAAAATGAAACTTATAGGGTTAAAAGGTTAAAGCAGCTAATATAAATAAATACAAATATTTATATTAATAAAATTCTTGTTAACTAATACATTTATAATTATCCTCGACGAGATTTTATCTTTAAAAATATTGTATAATGACTTTATTATCAATCCTATCAAATACATCCTTCTCTATTTACAAAACTTAGCTATCATTCAACTATTGATTACTCATTCTATTTCGCAAACGATTCTTCACAACATTCATTGCTAAAAATGCTCTCTGTACATTAGTAGTGGTAATCAGTAAAATCAATGTTAATTTTATTAATATATAAACTAATGGAAACACTCATCCTTCTTAGTTTCAACCATCACTCTTGCAAGATCTCCAATCTCATTCAATTTAATAAATTTGACATTAGAGCATATATCCAAATAAGTAATTCAGTGTTTATCTCATTAAAACGATTATTCAACTCTTGAAGCTGTATATATAGGACAATATAAAATACTTTCATGTGGTAATAATGCACGTTTGAAATATCTTTAGCCTTCTGTTGTGATTGCCCTTGAATAAAAAATTTGTCATCCATATTTGGAATATCAATGTCATGTTTAGCACAATAAGAACAAACTTTATGCTACTACTTAGAAAGTGTTACCCAAGTGTAGGTAGTCTTAATTATAGTCCTCGGTGAGTCCAAATATCGTATC
>JANLJB010029417.1:0-15068 GCA_026212285.1 Bursera cuneata
TATTCATAAAGTAACATAAAGACCCCCATTTTGATATTTTAAGTAACATTAAGACCCCTGTTTTTATGTGTCAAGACCCTATGTTTTCCAATTCTGGGAGTGTCTATGTTACTTTATTAATAACAGGGGTGAGATTGTTACTTAGACCAAACCTCGGGGGTGTCTATGTATTTAACCCGTTAGCATGCCCAGTTCCTTTAACAAATCCAGCGTGCAGAAGCCTGGATTCGTCATTATAAGGCTCATACAATCTCAAACAATTGTTAAATACAATTCACAGAATATCAAATGTCCTCCAGCCTTTCATTAAGCATACAGCTAAAATTTCTATCATATTGGAGGGAGGGATATGTGATCCCTTTAAATCCATAAAGAGGAAATAATCATAACCCAACGATTCTAACCTGTTCTGTACTTTATATCATGGTGCAGACACCACACCTACTTGATTTGTTCCCATGTACACAAATTTGCAACTGATAGGTGACATGCATTGCTATATCACTTGCAATATCAATCGAGATACAAATTCTGAATCCCAATTTTGTAAATATTCCATTACTCTATATCAAACATAGAGTGATAATAATTCAAAACTTGCATCACTAATGCCATACTAATTTTGTAAGACGGATATTAAAATAATAATAAATAAATAAATAAAGCATAAGATACACAGGTACAAAAGAGTGTATTCAAGAAAATAAGGTGACAATACAAAGTCATGTTTAGTTGAGAGCCAGCAGTGTTAAAAAATGACCGCTACTGACTTCTTCAATTCAAAATTTTCGTAACCACTACTGACATTTTTTTTAACAATTACATGCGTCAGAAATCAGAAAAATAAATATCCAAGAAACTCTCATAAATGTATGATCAGAGGCGCCTCCTCAAACAGCAACTAAGAACTCTCTATTGCTCAGCCAATCCTATACATTAATATTTTTACAACATAATCTTGCCTGTCCCAATTTTTGAAGCTCCAACTGATGCTCCTTATACTAACCATTTCAGAATTAGGTAAACAATAAGAAAATTCGAAGTTACATAGCTTTGGCTAAGCAATTTTTCTCGAAAATTCAGAGGCTTCTAAAATGCAGCAAAACAGAATTTGAAATTTTTTTTCCTTGTTTTTTGTTCAGTCACCCCAATATAAGTCACCAAGATTTATTGAGGTTAATGTGATCTTTAGATTCTCCTATAAGGTTAGTGCCCACAAAAACTTGTTTAGTCCGACTCCTTTACAGAACCTGAAGAGCTGTCTCCGTTAGAAGAACCCTCTCCATTTGCAAACTTTGGTAGGGATCCTTGGTAGTTCTCGTCATGGGTAACATTACGAGCCTTTCCTGGTCTAGTTCTAACATTTACCCCCATTGGAAATGGCACCTAAAAATTAAAAATAATAATTTTCTTAGCTGCTCTTAAAGTTTTTATTGTTATTGTTATCAAAATCATAATTAAGAATGTATAATTTTTATTTTTAAATTTTCTTCGCTGCTCTTAAAGTTTTCACCCTACTGCAAACCCATAAATTTTTTGTGCAGGGAGAGCTTGTTCAGTTACTTTAAATTGTTCTGGTCATGTACAATAGTTTTATACAGTTTCTTAATACCCTGAGACCTATTCCAAAAAATGAACAACAAGTTCTGTAGTCATGTAATACCTGATCACCTGCACTGGGCCCATCAGTGTTGAAAAGTATAGGTCGACATCGTTTATCCTCATTCATCAAGCTTGAATTCTGGAAATGTGCAATGAGAGCAGCTTTTCCTTGTATGCGAGCATATGCAAGTGATGCCACCTTTTCACTGTTGAATTTCTCCCATTTCTTCCCATTGAATGTCTACAAGAATTTCAATTCTATTAGCTTTATTCTTCACATATATTTCTTTTGTCATATAGGAGGCTCCACAAAACAAACCTGATAGAATGGAATGATCTGGCTAGGATCAGTCATATTGATGAATGCGTACCCAACATTGCATTTGTTCTGCAACAAATATGAAGGCAAAATAAGTAACACTGATTTTTAACATGGTAGGTTACTTCTCTTCCTCCACCCAATCCATCATCCACAAAATTAAAGGGTATTGACAAAACAAAAAGCACTTGCCTTAAAATCAATAGGTAGATATATGAAATTGTATGTTCCTTTATGACGTTCGTCAATTGCTGCCAAAAGCATCTTTGATGTATACCTGCATTTACCATCATTATAAGCATCTTTAATGACTGATGATTTCTTAAAACAAAAATGCAATCATTCCTAGGAGTTAGGATGGTCTAGAATAGACTAGAAGGGTTTAAATCATTAGCACAATGCTCCCCAGGCATCAATTAGCTCAAATTTGTTCTAAACTGCAGCATCACATGAATGTTTTAAATTGGCTTCAGGATAGCCAAAAATAACAACCTTGCCAATTTATTTTGCCACACGAGCAATCAACTAATAGAGTATTAGCATGACTCTCAAAGCAGGTAACCCAATACTGCAACACAAATTTTCAACAAGGAACAAAACCAATAACATTACGAAGCCTATAAACTAAATTAAGCCTCATAAATTGACAGATTGAAGTGACAGTAATTTTTTATGCCACAGATCCAAAAAATTTCAATGTTTGTGCTTGTGCTAGCACTAGAACATTTGATTTTCATCATACTCTTGATGACTCATTCGTTCATGTGTAAGGATGTCTAGGTACATTCTCATGCTTATGGAAGTTCATATGCCAATTCTTGTCTTCCTATTTTAAGTACTTCTTTATCCATCAAGTCATCAACTTCAACAAACTGAACAATGAGCAATACTTTAGTGTGCAAGCAAATGTGCCACTTTTCTCTTTTGGTTGCAAGTATTGAGTTCTTTATCCATGAACTCATCATCTTCAACAAACTGAACAAAGGGCATCACTTAAGTATTGATGTGGTCTTGTGCCAGTCCAACATTATTTCTTAAAAAATAACAGGTCTTACTGGACTTTGCAGTTCCAAATTATCTACTGCCAGCTCACTTGTACAAAATTCCAGACATAATGATGTTAAAGCTATGTTAAATCCTAGAGACTAGAAATAATGTTCATCTAAAAGAAATATGATCTCAGAAATGAAAAGAGAGGCTACGTACTTGTTAGGAATGTTCTTTATCATAAGTGTTGTTCGGTTGTCTTCCCCTTGCGATATGCGTTCAATATCAAGTTCATACTGTTTCTTGTCAGCCTGATTAACACTACCTTCATTTCTACGGCTCCTAGCACGTTCATTAGGAAGATCAAACGAATTCATCATAGGAATCATTTGGCCTCTGCCAGCAAACATCACAGACCTCTGATGAGGGGATTGGAACCCTAAATTTTTTAAGGGAATTGGCATATCCATACAATTTCCACGAACATGAGGAAAAATGTTATGAGAGGCAAGTTCCATGGTATGCAATGAGTTATTGGAAATTCTCATACTCCCAATGGACCCTGGATGAAAACCAGAAGCCTCAGGAGTTTCTCCGGCATAGGCATGTCGCCTGTCCCATAGAGAAGGATCAACAGCTGGTGCCGACCCCACATGGTGATTACCAACTGATAAAACCGTGTTCACCATATGAGATGGTGCTCTAGGAAGCCCATGCAGTTGTCCTGGTGAATAAGCATTACAAATTCCATTGACCATTGATGGTGAATTTGGCCACATCAGGCCTGGAGGCTGAGGCCTATAAGCGTTGCTCCAACTATAATGATGTCCAGGAAGAGGACAGCTCCCGCTATGAGCAGATCCAAAAACTGCAAGAGAAATCAAAAAACAAATAGATCAATCTAACAAAAACTTTATTTATCGCATACAACTCAAAAATGGCCAAACATTACTATAGTTCACTTCAATATAAAGCTAGTCAGCTGAAAGCACATTAGATCACCACTTAACTTCAGAAACCACCACATCAAATGAGAGTTGGTGAGACAAGTTATGCCTAGTTACTTCATGCTTCTCAAAAAACAAGTTTATTCATGTGCTGCGCCTGATTTAGAGGCCATGAAACTTAACACAAAGGTAAGACATCAGAGGCTAAAAAGCTTCCAAATTTAAAAAAGTTATAATCAAACATCTAAAGCTATCGTGGACCATTTTGGATATCTTTCTACAATTTCATGATCAAGGATGCTAAGGCATTCTGACAAACTTAGTTGTCATGATTCATAAGCCAAGTTGACCACAACTGTTCATTGCTTTTATTGATTTTGGGTCTCAATAGGATCTTGTAAATACTGATATTGGTACTGCATGGATCACCAACCAAGGCAGGAAACTGAAACAAACATAAATACAGCACCAAATGATCTCAAGGCACTTACCACCTTCACTGAACCCAATGGAGTGCCCATTTGAACCAACTCTTCTGAGCTGCTGGTTATCAATTATTTCTGGTGGTTTAGTATTGACATTTGAGGAAATGGGGCCTGGAGAATTGCACTGGACACCATTTGTCGAACCATCATGATACTCTGGAAGTGAATGGGGTTGGAAACTTGGTGTGTTACGGACACCAAATCTTAACTGATCCTGTAAGTGACCTGACTCAGCAGGGCCAGATTGAGAGCCAACTGATTCCACTCTCACCAAAGAGGGCAAAGTGCTAGGAACACTTGAAGAGATCCCCGGATGAAAAGCAGGATCTAGAAATGGGACTTTTCTAGAAGAGTGTATGCCTGAAGCAGTTCCATTATCCATGCTACTGGACGACATTGAGCCATGGCAAACTGCCCCTGTTAACCGTGCTTGTGAGGAAACATATATAAACAATTGCTTCTGGTTTGACATTTAAAGAGAGTGGCATTTTGTTGGCAATGATCATACCAGAAAACTTGTTGGTTAAATTATTAGGAAGGCTACTCTGCTGCAAAGAATGTCCACATTCATCTTGCTCTAGCTCTGAAGAAAACTGTTGGACCAAACTATATAAAGAGGAAGAGGAAGTTTTAGTTAAAGATTAAAAAAAAAAAAGTTAAAACTCCAAAAATTTAGCTCAAAAGATATAATAAAACAGTAACTCGAAATCATGGCAACATAACTGAGAAAAATAATTGATTATATATATAATTCAGCATTTTCCGCTTCAAACTAGTGCTCCAAATTTTTTCTTGTTAATAGAATCCGCATTTTGCCCATGGCTACCTAATTTTGACTATCAATTTCAATAGATATTGAATCTATACGAAAAAGGATATAGAGGAAAAAGCAGAATATATGGGCTTGGATAATACCGTCTTGAACCTCCAGGATGACTTGGCTCCAGCTTAATTTGCTTCCCGCCAATATCACTCCTGTTCAATGCTCGAAGAGCAGCCTGCGCTGCTCTAATATCATAAAATTCAATAAATTTTTGCTGACTTTTGTGCGGGCTTTGACGGATCTATTGCACAGGAGAAAACATGAATCAACACCTCAAAATGCTTGTGCAACTGGAAAAATTGACTAAAATTTGAAACACAAGCTCACCTCTTTGATTTCTCCATATTCCACAAAAATCTGACGAAGTTCATCATTCGAAACAGAAGAATCAAGGTCAAATATCACAAGAGTACCCTGATTTATATCTTTTTCAGAAAGGTTGTCCTGATTAGAAAATAATCAACATACCACAGCATCATACATCAATATTTGTAGACATAATATAGAAACCTGGAATGACCTGCCAAATTTGTAGGACAGACTGCATGCATAATACACAAAGCTTACCTTTGGAATTGAATAATGAATGTCAAGTTTCCTAGACCTCACTGATTTATGCTGGAGAGCTTTCATTGCATTTCGAGCAGCTCTAATATCATAATAGGAAATCAAAACAAAGCCACGGTGCTTGCAGGCCGTATAAAGAGTGCGTATATCTCCATATTGCTGCACATTCAAATAGTGGAATGTAAAAGACAGGATCATTGCTCAATTAAGATAAGAGCTCAACATACAAAACAAACATGAAGCAAAAATTGAAACGCCCAAAGGGATAGAGAACTAAATACCTCAAAGACGGCCTTTAATTCAGAATCTTCAACATTGTTATTTATGTTTCTCACAAACAGCGTTCTAGAAGGGTATTCACCGTAAGGGTGTTCCCCAGCTATTGAACCGTTACAGTGCCCAAGCTCACCAGCAGAAAATTCAGAATTTTCTTCTGCTGCAGAAGAACCATCATCTCCCAAATCCAAACCTCCAACACTGTTAAAAAAGTCCAACTCATCCATATCGTCTCCACTACTGGGTTGTATAGTGTAGTCAAGCCCATCAGTCACTCCAGAAAACAAGTCATCCTCATTGGGGAGGAGATTCCTAATGGTTTGGGACTCAATTTCTTCAAGAGATTCAAAAAGCTCCTCTTCCTCATGGTGTGAGGCTACAGTATCAACTGAATAACCATCTGGTGCAATGTTTGGAGATAATCTCACTGCACCAAGAAAGTCCACATGAAAACAGGGTTAAGTTTGCTCAACCAGAAAGCAAATATCCAGAGGAACTTTACTTGTAACTAGAATCTAGTTAGTAGCCAAGTTTGCAATATGAACCATAACAGAGAAACAAAGCACATGGTCTAACACCAGTATGTATAACGTGTATGTCAAAAAGAAGCACTGGGAGGGGAAGAAGACTTACACTTACTATTAAATAAATCTGATAATGAGCTTGAGAAGAGACTGCTCTCACGGTGAGCAGCCACTATGTTAAGTTTGTCTCCATCTCCAAAAGAAGATGCCTGCTGTACATTCAAACCAGATCTTGTCCCAGGCTCATGGCCTACAGGTCTTAATGAAGTCAAGGACTGCTTGGCTGCTCTCTCAGCCCCCACTGCATACCGATCTAAGCAAAGATTCACTTTCTGTTCTCGCATTAGGAAGGACTCAGAATGTTCCAGAGACTTCACAGTCTCAAATTCAAAAGGAATATGTTTCTCTAGTGCAGATGAAGCAATTGACTTCCCGCTGGCTGTGGATGACGTTACATCAGATTTTACAAGATAAAGCACAACTCAGGAAAACAAAAGACCTATTTACACAGCGTTGATAACAATTCAAGAATCAATTGTAATTTTCTACTAGTTGTATCTATAAGGCTGTCATTCAAGTGCTATCTGTGCATAACTTGCAACTCTTCCCAATAGAATAATACTTAAAGAGTCAAAAAGCCTCAAATTTACAGGATTAAAGCAGCCAAAAATTTATTCTAGTCACCATGAAGTACAAAAGAAGTTTAGTTCTTAACTAGCTATTGGAAAACAAAGAATATTAAAGAGAAACAAAATAATTAGCACTTTGCATCTTT
The DNA here is from genome assembly GCA_026212285.1 of Bursera cuneata. Taxonomy (NCBI): domain Eukaryota; kingdom Viridiplantae; phylum Streptophyta; class Magnoliopsida; order Sapindales; family Burseraceae; genus Bursera; species Bursera cuneata. The sequence continues at coordinate 7,306 of JANLJB010029417.1, forward strand.
TCCTCCAAAATATCCACTTATTTTCCTGACTAGAAAACCTCAGGCCCCTAACAATCCCCACCCCAATTCCCCAAATTTATGAGTTATAAATTCTTATTATAGTTATGCAATAAATTGTTATAATTAAATTACCAAAACCTACAAATCCCTTCTCATTCTTTGAATTCATTTTTTACTGAAAAAAGGCCCAACCGCCAATACCAAGCACAATGCTCTTGTCTATCGCCTCTCAAAAATCCCAATCCAGTAATCCACTACCATATGCCACCACCACATTTTTGGCTGTAATTTATTTATTCCAATCTCTCTTTAGTGGTTACCATTTTTTCCGTTAAATGAGATTTTTGTTTAAAGAAATAAGTAAATTTTGATGTTAGCATGAAAATCACTGATGATAGAATATTGGGACTTTCGTTTAGTGTACAAGCATGAGATTTTGGTTGTTATGAAAAATAAATATTGATTCGAGACTGGAGATAGTTAGGAATCATTGATGCCATCCCCAGCACATTGATATCTCTAACATAACCCACTAGGTCTCAGGTCCTCTTTGACCATATAAGTCGCAATAGGAACAAAACCACTGAATGTGTCCCATGCTAGGGGTAAACAGGCATTCCAAAAAAAAATCAACTCTCGGGCATTAAATCCAGGAAAACAGAAAAACTAGGCAATCCATTTAAAATCATGGAACACTTCTTTTTCCTAATTTCAAGGGCCTCCTATTGTCGCTATCAAAATTATATATGGGTGTAATCATACTTCAACAAAAAGGCACTCCGTGAAGGTAATAAACTTCCTTCCAAAACTAACTCTGCAGCCGTCTCTCTCCCTATGTGATGTTTCTAATGCTATATTAACTTATAAAGTATGTGCTTGTGCTCCTAGAAACATCAACAATTACATTGTTTGACACATAGAATGAGCCCAGGAACAATCAAGTAACCTATTTCACCAAATTTTCATATGCTAACATAATAACACTTGAAAACTTCAGTAAATAGACTAAAATTTTTCCATATTTCAAATTTGTTAGTTAAAAGTATATGCTACATTAACTTAAACTTATATATTTATTTAAAAATAAATAAAAAACCTCAGACCCAATGCGGTTTTCTTTATTGTTAATGACCAAAACAAGCGTAAGAGCTAAAATATAATTACTAACCATAATGACCAGGTAAAGTGTTTGACTTCCAAAACCTGACCTGCCTCTGCTAACCAAAACCAAACAAACAACATCCAACATAAACATAAACAACACGCACTTAAAATTCTAAACTCAACTACAAATTTGAAGTATAAAAATTTTAATAAATTAAAAAAAAAAAACTGAAATAAAAAAACTCACATCTTCGGATAAACCCCGCAGGTCTTCAGATGGCATGATCAAATTCAACAAACTCAAATTTCTCTTCCCTCCAGTTCAGCAGCACCGTTGAAATTCCAAAACGACGCAACAGCACGCCGTATTATGGAAAAAATTAATCTAAGATCTCGGATTTATCTCCAATTAAGCTAATCAATTAATAAGCATTTTAATATTAAGATATTAAAAATTAAAAATGAATAAACATTAGAGAGAGAGAGACACCTTTGAATTAAAAGCCAAACGGAAAGCACTCAAGAGAGAACTCAGCAGTGCGACATGGAGAAGAATTTAAACTGAAGGTGGAGGGAGATAGATTTTTAAATTAAAATAAATAAAATAAAATAAAATTGGAATAAATTACGGCTTAAGGCAAGGAAAACTGAATGAAGAAACAAGGCAAGGCATCAACTTCGCATCTGTGCCTTGTACGCACCGTTTTTAATTTTGCTAAGATTCTTTCCTACATTTCACGTCAACCACCCCCACGTCCTAAATTCCTCAAAAACGAACCAAAAAGAAGAATAAAGAAAAATTCTCCGGCGAGTTTTCAGTTCTCGCCGGAGGGGAAGAATGGCGGAGACGGATAGAAACTGACGGAGGAATTACGCGAGGGAGATCACGCGACAGCGGAGCTTGAGGAGGGGAGGGCGGTGACCTTAAAGAGATTCAACGGCGTGAAGTTGAGGCCCCTGAGTGATCGGTTGTGTGGTCTGAAAGAAGGCAAAGGCGAGCCTTGTGCTTTCTTTGTTTGTTAATTTTATTTTATTTCTCTGCAGCGGTGATATCTCTGTTTGTCTTGAAAAGCCACGCTGGCCAGTTCTGTGAACGTCGAAATTACCAGATTATCCTTTGAAAGCCTTATATGTTTTTTCTAATTTTGTCTGAACTGAATTTGATAAAGTATTTCTCCATTTATAGAGCTTTTAATTTAATCTAATTGAATCCGATCATGAACTAATATCTAATCTAACTTTTATTACCAAAGACAATAAATCCAAAACCAAATTCTTATAAATACTTATATTAAAAAAAAGAGTAGAAATAAAACCATATTGACGTCATTTAATTGAATATTTCATAAATATTTATCAAATAATATTACTACGTACTATTTTTTATTTAATTTTTTTACTAAAATTAATTTTGACAATTTTTTTAATATGTATCATTTTTTAACTTCAATTTTAAATATGAATAAAAAATAATGGATCAGGATAAAATTAGAAAATTAATTTTAGGGTAATAAAGGGAAGGTGGTTATGGTAATCGGACAAGATAGGGGAGAGGGTTTGGTACACATTTGGAAGGCTCTCTTAATTTAGTAGGTCTTTTTGCCTTGAAAAATGTGCACTGCTTAAATTCTTTCATGTTAGAAGTTGTTGAGAATTTTATTTGATGCGGATATACAAAAAACCCCTCCGACATCTTATAATACCAATTTCTTTACTTTTTCAACCAAAAAAAATTATAAGAGTTTTATGAATTATTTAAGAAATTTTTTTTTTAATTCGTATGTTGCTTTTTTAAATTATAATTCAAACAACTTTGACTTCAATTTTTTTTTTTTAGAGCAATTTCACTGAGGTTAAAAATGTCATTTAAATATAGTATTTAAGTTGCCACAAGGCCAATGTGGAGTGGGTGGAGACCTTATCCGTACAGGAAGCAGATGGGAAGTTGTCTTACCAGATTACTTTCTAGACAATCATGCTACGACGTTACGTGGCGTATTAAACAGATAGGAAAGGATAACCTCACCATCCAACTACTATATGAGAACCATAAACTTGCTGCTCTGTCCAACACGTGTCAAGAGCATAAAAGATTTTTTTTCTTAATTTTAGAAATAGTATCATATCATTTTTTAACACAAAACTTTATATATAGATTATAATATGTAGCATTATGGTATTCGATTATATCACATTAACCATAATAATTTCTAAAATTTACTCTTTTAATCATCTTATGTGTAAGTACTACCTACTCTTTTTTTTAAAATATATTGTAAAAAACAATAGCAAATTGGTCTCTTATCATTCTTTAGTTGAAAACATGAATGGAGAGGGTAGAAGAGATTGTCAAATTAGCTAAAAGTGAACAAGCAGAAACATCATCCTCAAATTGGGAAAGTTGTTATGAGAAAAAGGTGACTGTTGCAAGGAGATTGCTATTATTTATTTTACCTATAACTAGTGAACATCATGGCTGGTACACTATCAATTTATAATTAATTCATTTATGACCATAAAAAAACAATTCTAATAAGCAAGAATGATACAAGTAATGACTTGTAACTCTGTGACACAATAAAAAAAAAAATCTAACTATCAATTGGTTTAATTAATGCGAAAAAATTGATATGAGAATAAGCATTAAAATTGGTATTTTTTTAATGAAGGCTTAATTATTAATAAATAATAATTATTAATCAAGACTTATGTCTTTTAATTAAAAATGATAAAAAATTAATTAACTTTAAAAATATATATTGATTTTTGATATTTCAATGAATGAAGGCCGGTTCACAACCACATGGCCATATGGCTTGAGGTGGCTTTTGCCAACCACTATCATTCGGCAGTGTAGAGTCCATTCACTTACACATATAAAACGACAACCCAACAGCAGGCAGAGTGTCGTTTATGCCTTTGAATTAGGTGAACGGAAAGTTATGAATTCCACGCCTCGGCTTCGACTCGCTTTTTATTTGCGAAAAGTTGCTGACGCTCTACCCTTACGTCATCTGTCACCCCTGCCACGTGATTTCACTGTTAACTCTATCGTTTCATGGCAACAATTAAATGATTAAAAAAAAAAAAGGTCATGGTCAGGCCGGGCTGGCCAGTTGACAACTGAAATTATGATAATGCCCCTAAAGCATTGTTTGGATTACAAGGAACACAACTGTCAGCCGGAGAAAACGATTAGTTAATTAAAGTAATAAAAGAAAAAGAAAAGAATAAAATGAATGATTAGAGAGAAGATCATGTGGCTGGGTGTGATGAAGATTTGTGCAGAGTTTTGTTCCCATTTGATTGATTGATTGATTAATTAAACAATTAAGATAATTATAAGATTCTCCTTGCTTTCACGTGTCAAATCCCACTATAAATTGTTCCATTTTTTCCCTCAGCTAAATGCTAGTAAGAATATTTAATTTTGGTGATTATCCTTAGGTTTTCGCAAATTATCACTTGGACTTAACTTTTAAAATTTTATCAACGCCTATCCCTATTTTTAACAAAATCCATCAATGCAGTTTCCGTGGATTAACGTTAGTCAATACTAAGAGTAGTGACAAAGGACCCCCTATATGTAGTCAAATATCAACAAACCTCCCAACTTTTCAGAAACCTTGGAGGCCCCCAGACGTTAGTCTCTGTCCCGTCACGTCTGTCGTTTAAAGGGTACTTTAGTAAAAAATTAAAAATAGAAAAAAACTTTTGAAGATTGAATATATAAGAAGACCTAACTCTTCAAATCCTATTTTTTGTCTAATTATTGTCTTTAGGAAAGAATCATTTGTTGTCTGCCAGAATTGAATCACATCGTAGTCGAAAATAAAGTTACTTGTTTACCCCGATGGCCATGGGGAGGGGAGGTGAGGTGAACAACTGGTAAAAACTTGCTTTTTGGTAGAGAGAACCCGATGCCCTTTTGATGAGTTGGGCTGTAAACTATGAAATTTTTCTCTTTTTGGTTGTTTTGATTTCAACTCGTCTTCTATTTGTTGTTTTCTTCATTCACTGCCTTAACCTTCATGTGAGATTGGTGCCTTTGAATTTTCTGTTTCTCTAGCCTCTTACTTTAAATAAATCTCTAGCTATTATCATACGATTTACTTTTTCAAGATTTGATTTTTGAGGTATAAGAGTGGATGATGTTATCTCAAAGTCTGGATATTGAGCACTTCTCGAGAACAATAAATTATAAAACCAACAATTAAACCAAAAATTTGAGAAGAGAAAGAAGAGGAAGAAGAGACAAAACAATCAAAGCCACAGTTGAGTTGAGTTCACCCCTGACCAAACCCCATTTCCAGTTGGCTACTTCCCATCTGGGTTCAACCCTCACAAGCACCAAAACGGAGAAAAAGATGAAGAAGATGAGAATCGAAGTAAAAGAACAACTGAAAGGGAAGCCAAAATTTTATACCAGTTTGATTTTTAAGAAAAAGGCTCTTTTAACTTTACCATTTCCTGACGGCATCGACAATTGTGAATTTAGTAAAAGAAAGGTAGGCGTAAAGTTACATCTGAGTGTAATTTAAGAAACCTTAGGGGTAGTGAGTAAGGCTTACCCTCCTAATTTTGTAATAATATAAGCTTACTATAGCACAATATTCTGTTAATAGATAATATAAACTTAGTAACACTAATAACAATGTTGAATATTACGAAAAAAGATATGTTATACTTATTATTAAAACTTTATTTATTTTATTAAACTATTATTGTTTATCAACTATTATTCCATCAATTTATTTTAGAGGAATTTTTGTTGAATTTTAAAGCAAAAAAGTTTATCTATGCTTCAGTTAAACATAAGAGAAGATTGATGATAAAATTTTACAATACTTTTCTATAAGTTTGAGATGCAAAAGATTGATATTAGAAGTTAGAACAATTTGTTTGTAAGATGAATACCTTGTGCTTTCAACATCTAAACATTAAATTAATATCCAAATATGAGGAAGTTTTCAATTCCATAGCATTACTGCAACATACCTGAGAGATTACTGTGGCAGATTCCACATGCTCAAGCGACCACAACTGATCACCGAATCAACCTTGAACTTGCAGAACCACCCAGCCAATGATGCGTTCAATCCTCTAACTTGCAGAATGTAACTCAAGTGCATCAGCCACAGAAAAAAGTTGCAAACTTCACTTATTTCCATGTTTATAATTCTGAGACATGCTCTTGATGATATCCAAGTCATGAAAGGAGATGTCACATGCCCCAGAGTTATATCAGATTATCATCTACCATTCATTCATATGAATGGGAGTACCTAAGCAAATTCCATATAAATCTGAATCAGCAAAAATCCCAGTAACTTAAAATTGGATTATACAACAAACTTATATCTAATTAAGCTCAAATTATTGATTTAAACAACTTACATTCAAATGAATATATAGATCAAATGCTACTATTACTTACAAGTGTTTCTTCTTTCACTTTTCCTGTAGCTTCCAAACAAATATCATTTGATCTACAACAACGATAACTCCTCAACTTCATGACAGTAAGGAAGTCACTCTGCAATGATAAATTCATGGAAACACCTCTCTTTTCATCCATGATAAATGCAACCCATGGTCACCTAATCCGAGGCATTTGCAGTGAGAGTATTAGGCCCTCTAGGAATCCAATAAATGAGGAATTAATAAATGGACTGTAGTTTAAATAATCATCATAAAATATGCTCAAAAAGAGCAAATATTACAGGTTTGGATGATTACCTGCATAATTGTTGGTTTTGTTGCATAATGCATTGTTGTATCATAGAAAAATCTATTAACTTTCAAAACCCTGAAAGGAGAACAATGAAGTCATAAAGAAGTGCCGAAAATGAAATAAAAAAAATTGTTGGAAGTAAAGTTATTAATTACTTGTCTTAATGAAGATGTTCTGGTCCTACAAACCCTCAAGCAGTCAAGTTGGACTCAAGGACATCAGTAGAATGCTGTGTACGATAATAATATGACAGATGTAAGAAACAAGAATAAAGAAGAGCACTATATCTTCGATTCATACGGAAATAAAAAATAAGTAAAACTAAAGATAATAAGAAAGGTTAGATTGATAAATTTGAAGAGAGAACCAACCTGTTGAAGAAGAACATCCATTATGAATTCAATTGATAGTGGCCTTCCCTTTGAATCCATGTCTTATCAATTCGAATATTTGGATGTGAGCAATCTTTCGCCAATCCATTCTCATTTTTTTTCTACATCTAAATTAGCCAACTTGGTATTTTCCAACTTGGTTTTTCTATGTGTCCTATACTTATAATTGTCAATTCTCCCCTCAAATTATTCAACCCATATATAATTCGTCCAATACACTGTATTTCTTGCAGTTCCACTTATATGTGCTTTCAATTCCTATAAACAGTGGAAAAGTTCTGAGATTAGTCAACAGCCGTAATCCAAATGGCGTTCCAATCAAAGAATAACATCCTTTGAGGATAAGATCTTTGAGGTTCACCATTTTTCTAACATGTTGGTAATTCCTTAAGACTCGAACAATCAGAAAGGCCTAGTGTTTCCAAGTTCCTTAGCCTCAATATGGAACTGAGCAATTTTTCAATATGATAATTTTGAGAAAGATTCAGATATCTTAGATGTTTCAATGCACCAATTGAACTCGACAACTTGTT
>JANLJB010029418.1:0-15096 GCA_026212285.1 Bursera cuneata
CTATTTTCCTATTCCTTTCTACTTTTTCCATGTCTTGTAGAAGTCAACTTGAATTAGGAAACGAGCCACAATCCCAACACTGTTTCTAAAGGTGAGAGAGCGCTTTGGCTAAATTGACTCATTCAGAAAAGGTCTGGTCTAGAGTGACCATAGTGGGTATTTATGTCAGCCCCCTCTTAGATTTGATGAAAATACTTAACACCAACTTTTTTAACATAACACTTACCTCTAATTTTTTAACCGATACTAAGATAATTTTTTATAAATTAATAAAATATCATTTCTACCCTCCCGCTATCCCTCTCTTCTCGTCTCCTCTTTCTCTCTATCTGTCCCTTTTTTCCTTAGCTTTGAATGCTCTTGTCGCATTCAATTCTATTCCTTTTGAGAGTTTTTTAAGTTTTGTTTCATTAAACCTTTCAACACAAACAATCAAAACAAACAGTTGAGAGGCTAAACTCTCTCTCTTTGTAATTCATCTTCTTTCGTCATTGAAACTTTGAGCAAAAGTAAGAGACCCCTCTGATATGTTGGGAATTTCTTCTTCTCTGATACCACTCCTTGAAGAATATCCCGGGTTGATGCCGACAAAGTAAATTCAATTTAGAAACTACTAAGCACAGCCTCCAACAACCCAAACAATTTGCCTACATCTACGGGACAACGACAAAACAATCTTTTATTAAGAAAATAACCCAAGAAGAATCTTACAAGATCTCTTGAGAACAACTCGCTCTCTCAATTCTAATTCACTAGAATAATCCCCAAATGATTGATCTAATATTACTTTTCTCATCCACACACTCACCCGAAGTGTTTCCCAAACCCCAAGTATTTTTTTACTCTCACCTCTTAGAGAGGAATTTACCTAACCTCTAAAGAGGAATTTACCTTGGTAACTTGAAAAATTTACCTCGGTAAATTACCACCTCATTCGAGGAATTTATCCTTGTAAATTACTATCTCTCTAGAAGGATTTTACCTAGAGCTAATTACAATACTTAAGATTTACTCACTCTATATTGTGGGATGATGAATCCTAAGGCTTAAGCTTTCTTTTATAACAACTCAAAAGCTCTCCCAAATTGTCAATAGGCAATGTGGGATTCTTGACATATATAGGTGCACAATCTCACTTCCCACTTTTATTCAAGCAATGTGGGACTTGCTCAAAATTGAGTGCAATTGCGAGTCAATTCTAACATGATATACCCAAAAATAACGTACTCATCCCTTAATTATAAAGTAACATAAACACCTAATTTTTTATAATCATTTGAAGTTAATTAATATTTTGAGGGCATTATCGATATTTTATTTACCTAAGTAATATAAAATATTTATAAATTAATAAAAATTTACAAAAGTAATAAAGATATAGTTGACACTAAACAATTTTTGTAAATTTAAAAAATTTATTAAATAATTACTAAATAATTTCACTTACTAAAATTATTTAGTTTTTATTAAATTATTGACTAAAATTTACTCGCTTAATTTACTAAAATTATTTATAAAAGAAATATATTTTTAATATTTAAATTTACTAATTTTTTTTTTAAACAATTTATTTGCTTAATTTATTAAATTTATAAATATTATCTAGTAAATGAAAATTTTTTATTTTTTTGAAAATTCTTATAATATTTGTAAATTACTTTTGTAAATTTTTATTGATTTTGAAATATTTTATATTACATTATTAAAAAACATTGAGAATACTCTCAAAATATTAATTATGTTAAGAAGATTATAAAAAAAAAAGGTCTTTATATTACTTTATAATCAATGGAATGAGTTTGTTATATTTTTGTATATCAGAGACGTGTTTATGTATTCATCCTGAGTTTTAATGTAACACCGTTAAGTATTGTTAACAAAAATTAAGTTTTTTTTTTTTTGTTTATGTTAGCTTTGATTCAGTGGGATTTTTTTTAACAAAAAAAAAATTATTAGGGGGAGGGGTTGATAATAAATACCCACTTAATTATGTCTTTTTTTTTCTTTATTTTCAGACACTCACAGAACTAAAGGCAAAGATGAAAGGTGAGTTGTGAAGAGCAGCCAACCAGCTTTCTCTTTTTGTTGTTCTTTGTTCTTACTAGATGACCACTGCTTAGAGAGATACCCTTTATTCCCTTTGCCTCATTTTTGGCAATCACCATATCACCTTTCATTCTCCAGTTACATCAATTCTCCACTTGATCCCCCGATTCAAGATTTAATTTTTTAAACTACTTTTGCAAAGACACTGAGTATGAATTTATTCTTGAGATGGGCAATCCTTGTTTTGAGAATTGAGAGCGATGGAACTGGTAAGGTTGATTCCTTTCATTTGTGCTCCAAGCTTTGAGGCATGTGTAACGTCCACGTTACATCTCCAGACAATCAAACCTTGACATTGCTGCACTTGAAGTTTAAAACTTTAAGGAGTGAATCTCAGATTTTCTGATCTAGTTATAGAGATCAGAGTGTTAATTTGTTGTATTTGAATGTCTTATCAATTCAACTTTCATAGAATTGACATGTTCGTTCTTATATTAGTATTTCGATAAATCGTGTCAAGAAGTAAAAATAAGTGTTAACATAGGTCATACGAAAAGTTAAAATACTCAGGGCAGGACAGACGCTAACAAGATTGCATTGGTTCCCGTCTGATATGGTGTTTTTTGAGATAGACACTAAGATGACAAATAGTGATGTATCAAGCCAAAGCTGCAATCCAGCGCCTGCAGGGAGCGGCGAAGATACGAGCTTCTGCCAGCACCAGGGCTTAAGCATGCTGTGCCTGTGTTTAAAATATGCATAAAGTTTAACCTGCTGATTAATCAGAGCACAATTTACCAGGAATTTCTGTAAGTATAATTATCATATATTGAATTGGATCTATTTATTTAATTCTTTCCAATCTGGTACTGCATATATTATAAAGTTTTGAAAAGAAAGGCCATAAAATTTGTACTTAATTGTCCTATTGACTCCAAATTTAAAAGGGGAAGAAAGCACAAAATATTGTCGGCCACCATGACCATTAACCCACTGACTCACATGGGGTAACGTGGGGTCAAATGACCCCACTTCATTTTTATTTTTTAACCAATTTTCTTAATCCTGCTCCTTTTTTATTATTTTTATCAGTCCCCTCCCGATTGAGTTTAAATTATGTACTCTATAATTAATGTCATGACGTTAATTATTTTTAATTTATTAAAAAATATTTTGTTGCCTTGTATAAGTTAATTATTTTTAATTTATTAAAAAATATTTTGTTGCCTTGTATAAGTGAATTACCTACTTTTGCCCTATGTCTCCGCCGCCATCAAAACCAGCAAGTGTTATTCTTTCTCTTCTCTACATAACCTCCTACACACAACACTACTCGATCTAAAGATAAATCTCACCTCCTCTTATCAATTTGCTCGCTTATTAACATTATTTTGTGCATCAAAACTTCAAAATAACGTGATAATTTTTTTCATCATAAGAGTTCGCAGCACATCTAAGATTGATTAAATCATAAACGATGGTCTTATTTAAACTATTGTTTAATTTAATTCTCGATTTAAGTATATTTATTTAACTTCCATGTTTAAAATTATTATAAATATTAGTTTAGTTTATATTGAGCATATAATTTATTTGTTGCATTTTTATTATCAAGTAATCATATATTACTGTTTGCTTTTTTGAAATAATATAAAGAGATATTTTAAAAGAAAGTCAACAATAATCTTATCTTCTCAACAAGAGGAAAATATTGATGATTCAAGAAAAAAAGTGGATGTTGATTTGCGAGATCTTCTTATGGATCTAGGTTTACATCCCTGAATTTTAGATTATGATCCTAATATTCATGATCAAATTCGAAGGGTATATTTGAAAAGGGGTCATTGTCATCCTAAAGGCCATGAGTTTCCTTTTAGAGATTTTAGTGGATTTTCAAAAAGATTTGTTGTTTCTTGGTTTGATGAATTTGATCAATGGTTGGAATATAGTATAGCGAAAGACGCAAGATTTTGTCTTTGTTGCTATCTTTTTAGGTTAGATGTTCGTGATAAAGGGGATGGTGATCACTTTGTTGGTCAAGGGTTTTCAAATTGGAAAAAGAAACAAAGATTGAATATTCTTAGAAGTGCTATTCATAACCATAACCAATCTCGAAGAATGTGTGAATTATTATTGAATCAAAACCAACACATTCATACATTTTTTGATAGACACTCCTCTAAAGCACGAATTGAGTACCGAACTTATTAAATGCTACAGTTGATTGTATTCGTTATCTTCTAAGACAAGGCCTCCCATTTTGTGGTCATGATGAATCCTATGATTCAAACAACCAAAAAAATTTTCTCAAGCTTCTACGATTTCTTACTGATCATAATGAAGATGTCTATGCTGTTGCTTTTAAGAATGCTCCTGACAATCTTAAATTAACATCACCTAAGATTCAGAAAGATATTGTAAGTGCAACTGTAAGTGAAACTGTAAATGCTATCATTAGAGATTTAAAAGATTCATTATTCTCTATATTGATTAATGAATCTCGTGATATCTCTACAAAGGAATAAATGGCTATTGTCTTGCGTTATGTTAATAAGAATGAACTTGTTGTGGAACGTTTTGTAGGTGTTGAACAAGGTTGAGTTTTTTCTAGGCATGGGTTGAGTTTTTTCTAGGCATGGGTTGAGTTTTTCTAGACTGCGAGGACAAGGTTGTGATGGAGCTAGAAATATGTGAGAAGAATTTAATGGTTTGAAAACATTGATTTGAAAGAGAGTAGATGTACTTATTATATTCATTGTTTTGCCCTTCAACTCCAGTTGACACTTGTAGCTTTAACAAAGAATAAGATAATGTTAATGATCTCTTTAATATTATAGCAATTATAGTTAATATTACCAATACTTTATCACAATATTGCGATATTCTTAGAGGTAAGCATGTAAAGTTTAGATGATATTATATTGAATATTTAAATAATTTAACCTACGGATGAATTTGTAACTTTATATGAAATGTGAGGGGTATATAGTACTTTAAAAAATGTACCTCATATTATTGTAACCCAAAAGACAGCAGAGTTTGTCTGAAACCTAATAACAGTTTACGTACTGTTAAATTTTCACTCAACTTGAACAATTTGCAATTATGTGAGTGAAGGTACTTGGTCTACCTCAGTTGTCTCTACCCATCGAACATTCAAACTTGCTGGAGAAAAATGATGGGCTATTTAAACCCCCCAAGCTTCTCTCTGCACCTATTTGCTCTCTCCATACTTATTTTCTAAGTTCATTCAATATAAAGGTTTTTTAAAGAAAATAAAATCTTATCTAAAATATTCATACATACGTACATATATACATACATACATATATATATACATATATACATACATACATATATATACATATATACATACATACATATATATACATATATACATATATACATACATACATACATATATATATATATATATAGATACATATATACATACATCCATACATATATATAGATACATACATACATACATCCATACATATATATATATACATACATACATGCATACATACATATATATATATACATACATACATGCATATATATATATATATATACATACATACATCCATACATATATATATACATACATACATGCATACATACATGCATGCATATATATATATATATACATACATGCATGCATATATATATATATATACATACATGCATGCATATATATATATAATAAATAAAAGAATATATTTATGTTTATTATATGAGAAATACAATTAAAACATAAAATTTTTAGTAAAAATTGATGAAAAAAAAGATTTATGAAAAAGTTTATTATTTTAATTTAGTGAGTGAACTTAGAAGACCATATATAAAAAACATTTAAAAAAAAAATTCTTAGTTGTCTCGACCATAGACATTTTCGACCAATGGTGAATATTTATCATTCAACATTTCAACTTATAAGGTGTCAACTGCAACTGCAATAAGTCCAACAATCTTAAAATTTGAAGGGATAATCACAGTAACTAAATGCAAATGCGATGATTTTTACGTAAGCATAGAATTAATAATTAAAACAGTAAAGTTTGGCGGAAGAACCAAATGCAAATGCATCAAAGAATGAAAGGGGTATTTACTCTTTACCCCCCATTAATTTTTTTTTTTAAAATGTCAATATCTCACTAAATCAAAACTAACACAAACCCAAAAAAAAAAACTCAACTTTTAACTATACTTAATGGTGCTACAATAAAAATTCAAGATAAAGAAATAAACATCTATCTGTTATATCCAAAAATAACAAATTCACCCTACTGATTATAAAGTAACATAAAGATCTCATTTTTTATAATCCTCTGAAACTAATTAACATTGTGAAAGTATTATCAATATTTTATTTACTAAAATAATATAAAATATTTAAAAATTAATAAAATTTTACAAAAGTAATTTAAAAATATTATAAGAATTTTCAAAAATAAAAAAATTCATTTACTAGATAATATTTATAAATTTATTTAATTTTAATAAATTAAGTAAGTAAATTTTAGTAAATAATTCACTAAAAAATAAATAATTTTAGTAAATAAAACTATTTAATAAATTTTTTAAATTTATAAAAATTCTTTAGTGTATGAACTATATCTTTATTACATTTATTAATTTTTATTAATTTATAAATATTTTATATTACTTAAATAAATAAAATATCGATATTACTCTCACAATATTAATTAGTTTCAAATTATTACAAAAAATTGAGTCTTTATGTTACTTTATAATCAAGGGGTGAATTTATTATTTTTAGGTATATCAGATGAGTGCTTATGTATTTATCATATGTTTTGACTGTAGCATTAAGTTAAATTTTTAGAGTGTTTGTATTAGTTTTGATTCAATACGATGTAGGTATTTTCTTTAAAATTTAACGGGAGGTTGATAGTAAATACCTCTATAATGAAATGATCACGCGTAGACTCCACCTCAAGTGATAGTAAATACCTCAATAATGAAATGATCACAAGTAGACTCCACCTTAGGTGGGTCCCAAAGGAGGGCCGCTCAAAGGCTAATGACATATAGATGAGTTCAACAAGTAACGTAAGCAATTATTCACATGGACCCCAAAACTATTTAAAAATTGGGATATTTACTTTTGACCCTAAAAAATTTTTTAAAGCTCTATCAATATCTCATCTGAATATAAAACTAACACTGATTCTCTAAAATTTAACTTCTGTCAGTTATACTTAACGGTGTTACAGTAAAAACTCGAGATAAATACATAATACCCCTTTAATATACCTAAAATTAGAACTCACCCCATTGATTGTAAAGTAACATAAAGATCCCTATTTTTTATAATCCTTTAAAACTAATTAACATTATAAAGACATTATCTATATTTTATTTATTAAAATAACAAAATAAAATAAAATTCTCTAAAAATTTATAAAAAAATAATAAAGATTTATTTTATATACTAAATAATTTTTGTAAATTTAAATAATTTACTAAATAATTGCTAAATAATTTCACTTTCTAAAATTATTCATTTTTTGGTAAATCATTTACTAAAATTTATTTGCTTGACTTTACTAAAATTTTTAGTAAATGAATTATATTTTTATTATTTAAATTTACTTGCTTAACTTTTTAAAATTATTTAGTAAATTATTTAAATTTATAAATATTATTCAGTAAATTAAATATATTTTTATTATTTTTTATAAATTCTTATAATACTTTTATTAATTTTTAAGTAGTTTGAATTATTTTAGTAAATAAAACATCAATAATATCTTTAAAATATTAATTAGTTTTAGAGGACTATAAAAAATAAAGTTTTTATATAATTTTATAATTAAATAGATGAATTTATTATTTTTAAGTATATCAAAGGAATATTTATGTATTTATTCTGATTTTTACTATATCACTATTAAATATAATTAACAGAGCATAAATTTTAGAAGATTAATATTAGTTTTATATTTAGGTATCTTGTAAATCATAAACTTTTTAGGGGGCTCAAATGTCTATACCCCTAAAAAAATCTGAGAGAGTACGGGTACGAGGTTTGTTGCCAGCTAATGAGAGCCGCGGAAAGGTGGTTGTGGAGAAGGTACTCGCATAAGAGAGGTGTTTGGTGATAGAAAAATTTCAGGGGAAGGACCCGATCTGAGTCATCGGCGCAAAAGTATGGCAAGGACTCGATTACTCCGAATTGTAAGGGAAGGACTGTCCGGCTGTTACAAATACCGGACAGATATCAACCTCAAAATGCATCCCCTTCTCTCTTCTCCTTTTCTATTCGGGATGACGGTCTCCGTTCCGCAGCCTGATCTTGGTAATTTCTTTTTCTCTCTTTTATTTTTTATCTAATTATTCAAGTATTATGCTATAATATTATTATAAGCCGTTCTTCTGCAGCCTCCGGTAATTAAGATGGCGCCATAACGTAATATCCATGTTTCAAAAGAAAAATTTGTTGGTAGATTCAAGGTCTGTATCATCTTCACGGCCCGGTAACGTTGACTGAGACGATCATAAAAATATCATCCTTAATAAAAGGAATTGCTATGACCATAATGGTCTGTAACGTTGACTGAGACAATAATAAAAATAACATTCTCTATAAAAGGAATTGCTATGCTCATACTGGCCCGGTAACCGTGCTGACTGTGGTGATTCACTCTAATTAACTAATTATTTTGGCTGATTTAGATGAACATGAGGAGAACCACGTTCAAAATGGGAATGAATTGATTATTGACGGAGGATTTGTAGTGCCGGAGGCAAATGCATTCGGTCATAACTTCAGGTCCTGCTCTGTTCTGGTTTTTCCATTTTGTAATTGAGTTCAAAAGTCCGAATTTTTTTTTTTCTTTTCAAACCATTTTAAAAAATAAGTGATAAGTTATTTGATTGTACAAACGAAGTTTACCAATATAATGGTTGGACACATCATTATTAGATGATCATTTTGGTGTCAACCTTGGTAAGTAGTTTTTGAATATTATTGTTATTAAGATTAAAAATGAACGCATTAATGGAATCAGGAATTATAATTTTAACCATAGTCAGAAATTTTTCAACAAATACACTGCCAATAAAAAAAAATAAAGTCTCGTTACTATGATAATGGCTAATGATTCCTAATTTTGGTGAATGTGTTGAGTTAATGAGAATTAAGAAAATAAAAAAAGAAAAAGAAATCAATATTAGAGTTAAAAGAATTCATACCTCTTTGTAATCCATTTTTATTTTTTACAGAGATTATGATGCAGAAAGTTTGCGGCAAAGAGGCGTCGAGGAATTCTATAGAAGTCAGCATATTAACCAGACTTATGACTTTGTAAGCAAGTTGCATTTGGATGCGTTGTCAAGTTTTCATGTTTTTAAAATTTGAATACTACCTTTCCACAAGTTAAAGTTGAGACAACACTTTTCTAATAGTTGATGAATTTATTTCCTTTCAATCTAACCTTACTTTGTTTATATGCAGGTTAAGAGAATGAGAGAGGAGTATGGTAAATTGAATAGGGTGGAAATGAGCATATGGGAATGCTGTGAACTTTTAAACGAAGTTGTTGATGAAAGTGATCCCGACCTTGATAAGCCCCAAATTGAGCACTTACTGCAGACAGCTGAGACCATCAGAAAAGACTATCCCAATGAGGATTGGCTGCACTTGACTGGGCTTATCCACGGTAAATTTATAAAAATATTCAAGGCCTATAATTAGAACTAGGCTGGGAAAGAGAACCGATAGGATTCAAACCCATCACACCTACGAAATTCATTTTATAACCTTATAATTGGGCTACAAATCATTTTACATATATTATGTAAAAGTTTTTATTTAGTAAATTATAATTTAAAAAATAAATGGAATAAAACTAACACTAATCCCTTAAAATTTAACTTTCGCTAATTATATTTAATGGTGCTATAATAAAAACTCAGGATAAATACATAACACCCTTTTAATATACCCAAAACTATGAACTCACCCCATTGATTGTAAAGTAATATAAAAATCCCTATTTTTTTTTATAATCCTTTAAAACTAATTAACATTGTAAGGACATTATTTATATTTTATTTATTAAAATAACAAAATAAAATAAAATTCTTTAAAATTTATAAAAAAATAATAAAGATTTATTTTATATACTAAATAATTTTTGTAAATTTAAATAATTTATTGAATAATTTACTAAATAATTACTAAATAATTTCACTTACTAAAATTATTTATTTTTTAGTAAATCATTTACTAAAATTTATTTGCTTGACTTTACTAAAATTTTTAGTAAATGAATTATATTTTTATTATTTATGGAATAAACCTAAATTATTTACTAAAGTTTCTTGCTTAATTTATCACTTGCTTAATTTATTCCATAATTTAAAAGTCAACTGAATCATTTTACATATATTATGTAAAAAATTTACTAAATAATTTCACGTACTAAAGTTATTTAGTTTTTAGTAAATTATTTACTAAATTTTACTTGCTTAATTTATTAAAATTATTTAGTAAGTAAAATATATTTTTTTTATTTAAATTTACTAAAATTATTTAGTTTTTAGGAAATAATTTACTTGTTTAATTTATTAAAATTGTTTAAATTTACAAATATTATCTAATAAATGAAATATTTTTTTGTTATTTTTTTGTAAATTCATAAAATATTTTAAAAAAATTTATATTACTTCTAGTAAATAAAATATCGATAATACCCTCACAATATTAATTAGTTTCAAAGGATTATAAAGAGATTTTTATGTTATTTTATAATCAATGGGTTGAATTTATTATTTTTTGGTATATCAAATGAGTGTTTATGTATTTATCTAAAATTTTTACTGCAGTACCATTAAATATAGTATTAACAAAAGTTAAGTTTTGAGTTAATTGTGTTAGTTTTGATTCAATGGGATGCTTGTCTTGATTAAATAACCCCTTTATTTCTTGATGTGTCTTATTAGATCTTGGAAAGGTTCTTGTTCTTCCTGGTTTTGGGAAGCTTCCTCAATGGGCTGTCGTTGGTGAGCGATGCATTCGCTGTATTACTATTTACATTGTCGGACAAAATAGACTTTGTTCATTTTTAAATTTTATGGTTTCTCCTCAATTTACTGATTGAAAAATAATTACAGGTGATACATTCCCTGTTGGGTGTGCCTTTGATGAGTCAATTGTTCACCACAAGGTCTTTGTTTTCAGTTTCGTGATAAAATTCTTTTAAACACGATTATTGGAATCCAGACTTGAATACCAGAATCTTCCCTTTTTATTTATTTATTTTTTTCCTGAAAGTTTCTTACGTAAGACTGATGTTGTGCTACAGTATTTCAAGGATAATCGAGATTACAAAAATCCAGCTTACAACACTAAATATGGAGTTTATTCAGCAGGCTGCGGTCTGGACAATGTGATGATGTCATTCGGGCACGATGACTACATGTACTTGGTACTATCCAAACCTTCTCCTTTAAAAGATCGTAGCTCTATTTCAATTCCCCTTTCTGATGTGTGCACCATTCCCCATTTGTCTATGAAATCTCTGTGACTATTGATTCCCCATATTCAGGTAGCTAAGAAGAATAAGACGACTCTTCCTGCAGCAGCTCTTTTTATAATCAGATACCATTCCTTCTATGGTGAGAAACTAGAGAAATATTTTAGTTTTATTAATGTGCTTGTTACATGAGAAGCTAGTCTAGCAAATT
The DNA here is from genome assembly GCA_026212285.1 of Bursera cuneata. Classification (NCBI taxonomy): domain Eukaryota; kingdom Viridiplantae; phylum Streptophyta; class Magnoliopsida; order Sapindales; family Burseraceae; genus Bursera; species Bursera cuneata. The sequence continues at coordinate 11,764 of JANLJB010029418.1, forward strand.
TTATGTTTATGGATCCCATTTTACCTTGCAGCTTTACATAGGGCAGACTCATATAAGCACTTAATGAGTGAGGAAGATATTGAGAATCTGAAGTGGCTGAAGATATTCAAGTGAGAATTTTTAATAACCTGATTTCTAAAGCTGTAATATAATATCATTGTCATATTTGAAAATTTCTCATTCTTTTGCCTTTAAATCTGCAGCAAGTATGACCTTTACAGCAAGAGCAACGTTCTGATTGATGTTGAGGAAGTCAAGCCTTACTATCTTTCTCTTATTGAAAAGGTGAACACCAGTCTTTATATTTAAATGCTTATGAGGAAGAAATATCAGGAAAGTCTTAGATGGATTGAATCGATATGAATGATGCAGTATGAGCAAATCACCCAAGTTCTTTTTATCTTTATTATCATACTTGGCTTTCTAGTAATATAGTTCTAAGACAATGTGAACTACTTGTTGCAGTACTTCCCTGCGAAGCTGAGGTGGTAATATTTGGAGCTCCTGAGCATCTTAAGCAAATGGTTTTGCTGTTAATAATATAAGTTTCAGCGTAAATAACCTTGTAGTTGGGGCGTTGTGAAATAATTTTGTAGTCTTCAGGGTGCTGGATTGGGGATGTGGACACGACAGGTGGTCGTTTAACTTTCCTTGTACTTGGTTAGACGTATTGTAATAAACAAAGTGTAAACTGCTGCTGGTTGTTTAACTTTTCTTCTGCTTCATTAGACGTGGTATTATAATGGAATAAGTGCTATGTTGGAGTTGTTTCTTTTCCTTGGCGTTCTACTTGGCTTCGTGCTTGAATTAATCAGTTCAGCAAAAGTTCATGCAGTTCCATCCTAAATTCAAGTATGAAATTCCGTAACAGCCCCTTGACCTCAACGTCGTTAAATCACTCAATAAGATTGAGAATTATATTAGTGTGTCTTAAGAATCTTGGAGTCTTATATTTAGATCTTTAACTGTTGCATTGGCCTGAAAGCTCTGCCTTTGGAGATGCTACGGTCCTCCTTCAAAGTTAGGGAGTGAGTATAGACAGTTCTCGAATCTGTTAAAAAGAGCTTGGAAAGCCATGGAAGGTTCGATTTGGGTCTGGTAAGAGCTATTGGTATCAGCAATTTCAGAGTTCAGCAAATCAAAAAGTTGCTCGAATTTGCAAAAATTGTACCCGCAGTCAATCCGGCTCACTCCATTTGGCATCTTGTTCAAATATAACTATATAATTTTAAACATATTGTGTCACAACTTTTCTTTACCGTTGAATGAATACAATTAAGTATCTGATTCTCCCTAATTGTGGCTTAGTGTGTTTAGTGGAGTTTTACCAAAATTTCATTAGCACAAGTTTCTTTCTGTAGTAATTCCTTATATGTTTGAGATCCATACCGACTTGGACGGAAAAGCAAATTTTGAAGTTGTCAATTAAGTTGACCAGTGGAAGAAACTTCAACTAAGTTCTATTATTGATCTAGGGGATGCTGATTGCAATGTAATTAAATCCTTTTTGGTTTAAGGATTCTCTGCTACTTTAGTGTATTGCAAAGATTGAATGGCAAGACCAAGTACCAGGGCTTGAAAGTTTTCAGTTTTCTCTCTTAAAATGCTTTAATCAATAATTTAGTATTTCGGAATTTTAAACCTTGGCATCTACTACAAACTTCTGCCCATTAAAGAACTTCATTTATGTGGATCTGGAGCAATTAGCCAGGTATTGTATCTATCAGAAGGTATTTATGCCTTTCGGTAACATTATTACGCCTCTATGTTGGGGTTAGGAAACATTCTATGTATCAGTCAGTGAAGGTGCTAGCTGGATTAGCCGGTGAAGTTGCTTAACTTCTGGCTTTACAAGTGATTGGACCAGGGGATTAAGTATTTACCTAATACATAACCAGAAGAAAAGTATTAGACCAAGAAAGAGGGTAACAGGCCTTGGAGGACTGAAACCTCATATGTAGCAATTATTGGGGATGACTTGTGGCTAGGGTGAAAGGCCAACTAAAATCGGATATGGCTGGTTTTCCATGAAGTATGTTCAGTAGTTATGATGTCAATGGCCTTAAATAGAGCACTTAATCACATTATGTTTTCAATAATGCTTTCTAAAGGTTACTTTATTCAGTAGTTGATAGCTTTTCCTTTTCTTTGGCATGTATGATCTCCTTCCTATGAAGTTTTTGTCCATGAATTCAGAGGTTTGCTATTAATTTATGATGGTCTTTTTATAGGTGGAGCTGCACTCGTTTTGGAGGGAAGATGAACTAGTAAAGTTCTGTCGATTGAAAGGTATCCATGTATCTGCTCACGCACCTTTAGAAGTACCAAATTTTAGTCCTGGACCATCTGATAGTGGATGAGGTAGGGAAGATCAACCTAGAACTCCACGAATATATCATTTTGTAGGGTCAATATCAGTACATAGACCCAAGCTAAAATTATCGGCAATCGCAGAGATAGCAGATAGACCCCAAAAAAGAAAAAACTCCTGAGCAGGTAATCTTAACTCAGACTCATAGAATATATATTTTGCTAGATATGTTTTCGTTGTATTTACATTGTTTTCCTTTGAATTTGGTGTGTAGTCAAAATATGTACTTTCACTGCTAAAATTGGAAATTAGGATGGTCTCGGTTCTTATCTAAGTGAGAGGGACCATGCTCTATCAAGTTTTTGAGAGTATGGAGGGAGAACAGACGACCCCTGGATTGGGACTTGTTGGATCAAGCTTCAGCAGTTAGTTTTCAGTTAGATAGTTTTATGTTAAACAGTTAGCAGCTTGCTGAGTAAGCACGGTAGTTCGTAAGAATCTAGGAGTTAGACATGAAATCTGTGTTGTGTTGATGTAAGCTGAGCACAATATATACTCTGTTGTAATGTAGAACTATATAATTATAAATAATTTTGTTGTAGCCAACTGAACTTGAGAAATAATTATTTAAACCCAAAAGAGATGAAACGAATTAGTCAGGATGTATGTAATTGATCCTTACAAACATTAGTTTGTTAGACGATTTGTGCCCCAGAGCATCACATTGTGAACATACGCGGTATATTCGGAATAAAGGAAATTGTATGTCTTTATCATTGTGATTGGATTGCATTATGATAAATGTCCATATGATGTGAATATGAATGATTTAATTGTGAGACAAAAATCGTTCATGAAAAATATTATGTCATTAAAACGTCCCTGGTCGAAGTACTGTCGAGACAGGACATCCACAGTATGGATAGACTAGTATTACACTTGCACTGGTTATAGAAGTATAACAGTATGATTCTCACACATCTAAGTATCAGATACTTATGCAAGTGTATAGGGGAACAATG
>JANLJB010029419.1:0-15098 GCA_026212285.1 Bursera cuneata
GGTACTAAGTCAGCAAATTTCACGACCTATTCTTGAGGTTTACGAAACTATCAAGAGAAAACCGACTTTCATTTAACCCATTCTTTTCAAAATTCATCAAATTCTATCCCCTTGTAAAAATGTAACTCATCGCTATATTGTATGATGACAATAGCTCCGTAGACATCATTGTTTCTCATAACGACATTTTTTGGACATCTCTTCATGCATTTTCGTATCATAGTATCACCTAATAGGTTAATACTATATACGATGACGGCCAATTGTCTTGTTCATCATTGCCAACGCATAAAAAAAAATAATAAAAAAAATAAAGAAGAAATTGAAAGAGAGGAACTTGGTGCCATGGAGATCAAAGAGAGGGAAAAACGTAGTGCTATCGAGATAAAAGGGAGTGAGAGAGAAGTAGATGGTGGCGAAAGAAGAGATGAAGAAAGGATTAGAGTTGCTTGACAGCATGAGGAAGACGAGATAAACAGAGATGGAAAAGTATGCGAGGATAAAAGTAAAGGAAGAGAGGGAAAAAGAAAAGAGGAAGAGAAGGAGCATTTCCTATTTTCTTTTAAATTATATTAATTGTTACAGCAGGAGGTTTTATGATAGCATTCAAAACATTTGGGGGTCTCATGAGATTACTGTAAGCGATTATCAACCTAATAAAAAATATGAATAGAAACAAAAAAGTGGAGAAGAATGAAATCGAGTACAACGTACTCCGGCTCTACAAACTCGATCATGTTGCCGAGTCCAATCATCAAACTCAATTTGTGATGAGAAAACTGATGCATTATTTATTCATTTGGTACCACAGAGAGTATAATTTAAAAACTGAAAGCAGCGAAAGAATGAATCAGAGAGCCAAGAGAAAGACCATAAAAGTACAACAAAGACAATTAACGGTCCCGCTACAAGTTATCATCGGCAATATTTTATTTCAAAGAGAAGAATAATATAGGGAACTTGGTATGTGCAAAAGAAGAAAAAAGGTAAGATACACTCTCCACGAGAATACCTAGCTTGCAGAAGCAATTGACAAGAATCGTGCAGCTCAATGGAAAATTGTATCAAGTCACCAGACAATCGCTGCAGTTCTTAAGCCACTCTACATAAGAGGCCCACTCGCCTACAGCACAAGATTTCTCATTGCAGATATTCTGAAAATCACATCCTACCCTATCCTCTTATGCTGTTGAATGTTTCCTATCTTACATCATTCTGCCTCGCCATTTTTAGCTGTTAAGCCTCTCAAAGAAATATAAATATCCCATCTCTTTTGGGGGGTTAACAGAAGCTCCAACCTTGTCATCGTTGAAAATAACCCATCTACCATCTTTCAGGATATGAGCGACATAGTGGCCGCATTGTGTAGAGGTCCCAATATGGCTCACTATTCCAAAAAGCCGGTATTCTGCATTAAAAATAAATAAATAGAAAAACAAAGTGGGTAAAATTAAGCAAAGTTGTCATATAAAACAATATGCAGCAGCATGGTTTCCATGACCACTGTCTCAACTGTCACAAACAAAAGTAAGAAAATTACTTGTAAAGGCCTATAAATTAAGTATAAAGTGGTTATTATTATAAATAAGCCAAAAGCGATTTTCAATTCTTTTGAGAACTTGATAGAACGTTTAGTGACAAATTAATATTGAACTTCAGTAACAATTTATTCCATTCAGCAAAAATATATGACAAACTTCTTATCAGATCTAAGGCCATTTTAAAAGCTATAATTTCTTAACGAACAAACCAAAAGAAAAAGCAGGCTTTTAGTCCAAATTATTAACTTCTAGAACAACTTCTTGGGTTTGAATCAAAGAGAATCAGTAAGTTCCCAGAAAAGTTCCTATAACCTAGCAGATCTAACAGCCACCTTATTCGTAAATTAGAGTACCATTAGGATAGAACTCGGTAAAGATACACTCTTACTAAAATAATACCCGTGGTTTACAGGAATTGCTTAATCTTAGTTGGGACAGCATGTAGCTAGACTCAGTAACACATAATCAACCCAAGATATTCACAGTTAATTTATAGGAAACCAAAGCTAGCCACATAAACATCTATCATGCACACCACAAGAGCTCTAATAATTAAAAACAAATAAGCAAGAAGAGGATTAAGAGACTAACTCCCTCCTCCATCTGTTAGACCAGCTTCAGCTGGAGTTTGAGCAGCGCTTGATGAGGTAGCATCCATATCAGATGAAACAGAAGCATCAGGATTGTTAAATATCCAATCTGTTGCTTTCTCAATATCACCACCCTGTACAAAATTATTCGTGACCATTATAAACTTTCCTGTAAGATAAAAGCAAAATTGTCGAATGTACTTCTTATTCACAAAAGGAATGAGATACCAAAAGATTTTACCGATGCTTTCAGCGCCTTTCGAGCAAGATCTTCTTGAAAGCCAAATGAGATCAAAGTATCAACTTTTGATTGGTCAATTGTTGCACCTTGTGCTTGGGAAAGAGGAACGTCTATGTCTGAAACAATAAATTTACATCAAAATCATTCACTGTAGTGATATAATAATCTACCTAGCAGCAATTGTAGCTTGATATTGTTAGAAGTGATTTGTTAAACAGGTGAAATTTTGGTATTGAAATACCTGCATCGTCCATGTGAGAGAGTAACCAATTCATTGCTGCTTCAACTCCGGTGTTTGAAGTATTTATAGCTGCTTTCTTGCAATGAAGATGGTTAAATCCCATTGAAACAAGCTGGGCAACGATACCCTCATCTGCAACAGGGATATTTGACTCCTCATCCACRGGGCCTGTGCAATATGGAGAAGAATACATTGTATCAGATCAACAATTTTAGTTAGTTTTCTTCATCTSTTTCATTTTTTTAAATAAGACAGTATCACTGAAAAGAACCATATATCATAAATAAGATTCAATTTCACAAGGTGAATACAAGAGAAACAACAGCTCAACACCAAGAAAGAAAAACTGAAATCTCCATAAAAATAAATGTAATAAAGTCACCTATTATTTAGTGAGGTAAAAGTCATGGAAGCATGAAAGGCAACATGGGAAAAAGACCAAAATTCATGACATAGGATCTATAATAGAATTGATTAACTTCCCTCAATCCTCCCCTGGCTCCAAATCTTTTCTTAAGATCATAAGCTAATTATATAATTTTTACCCAAAAGTATATCTTTTTCTACTGTAGTCAGTCGTCCCTCACAAAATAAATCCCCCCTCTGGCACATGAGAGGTTTCAAGTCACATAGTAATTAGCACATGAGAGAACACACATGAAATTAGATAATTCTAGAAAGTATTACTTACCACCCTCTGGCAACAGCTCCTCCCCAGGTTGAAGGCCTTTGCTGCGTATGTGACTAATATCTATGATATCTGGAACATCTATATAGACATCTGGATGGACATATGAGATGACCAACAGGAATAGTCAAGTAGAGTAACAGCTTAAGTGAAACAATGATAAGTAAGCAATAGAAATAATAAGCCACAAGAAAAATACCGAGCTTCTTGGGCACCCAGCCCTCCTCCATTACAAATTTACGCATGTGCAACACCAAATAATCAGGGAATGAAGTCAAACCAGCAGTCCTACATGAAATTTACATGTGATGTGACCATGATTCCATAAAGATTTTAATTGCATTGCCATCTTCTGATGAACAAGAAATGATTGATGGTTGGAATAAACAAGCCTTATTCATCCCAACTTTATGACAAACCAAAAACAGCTACAAATTAACTATAAAGAGCAATAACCATTCAATTTTTATATCAATTCAAAAGTACAAACTAAAATAAGTACAAAAGGCCTTTCGTGAAGACAACATGCTGTTTGGGCCCATGGTAAATCTTTTTCTGATGTAATTTATATTATTAACACCTTATCAAAATATATTAGTAAAATAATAAGGAAAAACATGAAAGACTGTAAATCTTACTTTATTGCTGTTGTCTTGGCTTTCAAGGCAGTGCTGTAAAAATCGTGTATCTCCTCAGGAGCTGAAAAGGTTGCTAAGCATGCTTCTAGAGGTACCCTGGGACGTACAATCTCATCACTGGATCTGCAAGAAGAAGGTAGTCTTAGCAATTACTCTAACAGAGTAAAAGCATGACATTCAAACCATTTAAACTTACACATCCTTTCCTTCCAAAAGCTTTTCCGCTTTCAATTTCTTGAAAGCTTCTACTTCACCTGAATTGTCCAACAATAAAACATTTGAGTCAGAAGTCTAGGAAGTATGTCTCAAAAGAAAAACACCAAACGAAAAGCACCTTTATTAGTAGCTTCATGCAGCGGAATGTTCAAAGAAAGAATGTAGTCAAGCCTTTTATTGTAAGCAACCTTGCCCGAAGAACATAAGATACGATCTTCAATGCCAAACTTAAAACTCTTTGTGGGATCAAATTCAGGTTTTCCAGCATGAATGCGTTCAACTTGGTCAACAAAATGCAGGAAGAATTCCAAAGCATCCTACATGCAGAAAGATGTCAAGCATTTACATAAGCCAGCTATCCAGAACAGTATTGGGCATAGATCATTTCATTGCACCCTAATGATGATCATTTACTCCTATATCATAGCAGGATTGGTACACAATACATCTATAATGTATTAATGATGTCTATGTTCATCTAAGGGCTTCCAAATATTTGACAACCTTCATGTTTCATATGTCACTGGGGTATATTGAATTATTTATGTAGAAAGCATAAAACTGTAAAAGAAGAATTCTAATAAGATGTTCGGGAGACAACAAGAAGTATATCTTAGCAGAAATTCAACCTAAAATCATGGAATATTAATAATACAGTTATGCTTAACATACCTGTTGTCTCATGGAAGAAAATTCGGGATGGCTGGCAGCAATAACTGCTTTAAACATACGAGGTGGTATGCCTTCCTGTTTCTAAAATTTATGAAGGTGGGAAAAAATAAAGAAAGAGATAAAAAATACAAGTTAAAGATGGACTTTCACAACAAAAATTAACTTTATTATCACCACCAAAGAAAAAGTGTGCATGAAAGGACAATCATCAAAAGATACAAATAAATAATTGTGTGAGAACAATCAATAACATAAATATCTTGCAAAGCAACAATCAAAAACCTAGAATCAAGCAAGACGAATAAGTATGAAATTGAGAAGAATGAAGTAGATTGCAGTAACAAAAAGGAAGCAATCAACTATATAAGTTGCACAAGAGAAAATCAAGTCTGACTTCTATTGCCAAAACCATGGACAAATGAAAACATCAGCCATAAAAGCAGTCATGTCATATCAATTACTTATCAGCAATTCCACTGCAACTTATGAATCTCAGAGAGCAGACCTAAACTCAACATATGAACAATATGTGGAGTAGAAAGCTTACAGTTTCTGTTGTGGTTGCAGCATTGGCAGTGTCATTTTTCTGTTTTAAAAGAAAAGGTTGAAACATAAGGAAACCGATTGGAAAAGGGCAAAAAAAGTTATACAACGAAATTCAAAATATGATAGTTGTTGTACCTCCATAGCTGGAACAGAGTATTTACCGGAAAGCAAACCATGTGCCAGCTTGGTTCTGCCATACAAGAAGAAGACTTAAATTATTCATGACAGATGCAAGTCTGCTGTGTAATTACTTGAAAAAAAGATTGTTACAACTCAATTTGGTAGTTTAAATAAAAGCAGGAAAAACTCAAAAATGTGGCCGGAGGAGAACATCAAATCTATTTTAAAAATCAGCCAACAAAGGTATTAAACAAGGGCCACTCCAGTTCATTAACTTGTAAAAGAATAAAAATTAATATTGTCTGACAGAGGATATCTGTCGCATGGAGCAATATTGCAATTAACAACAAGGATTCCACCCTCATATTGTAAAACAAATTGGAAGGAAATTAACAAAGAGGGAAGTTTACTACTTACAACTGCATATTTAGGTCCACAGTTGGATCAGCAGGTGCTGCCTCAAAAGCCAACTTTAAATTTTGGTTCATGTAGTATCTGACGACATTATGACACCAAACAGATCAACAAATTACTAAGCAGAAACAATTTCTAAATCAGAAGAGTGTACAGAGTATTCACCCATAAGATGATGATACATGTATATGTCAACAATATATAAACTGACCGTGAACAGAAGGAACGCGTAGAGAACACAACTTGCATAGTTGCCGCCAAGTAGCAGCTGAAAAAAAAAAATTAGGAAACAAGGAACTTGATTTAATACATTGTATACAGCAACCGCTACAAGAATGTACATTACCTGTTACCAAGATTAATGAGTCCTGTATAACCCGGCCCAAAAAGTGGTTCCACTTCTTGTCCACTTTCTTGAATTCGGTTCCAATCAAAGTTAGTATTTTGGTCAAGTTCCCTTTCAGCGGTTGTCATTTCAGTCTGAAAATGAGCAAGATTGACTCCAATCAGATTTGAATAATTTAGCCAGTAGCGTAAGATATACTTAGGGTTAAAATACCAAATTTATCATAGAAATACATGCCAATAATCAAAACAGTCATAAATTGAAGTGACGAGAATGATAGGTGATATCTTGCTTTATGTGGGAACATATAAATGGTGTAGAAAAAGTATAGGGAGAACAAATCCTAGGTTGCAACAGAGAAGATGACGGATGACAATTGACTTAAATCATGGCCAGAACTGACACCAGCTCAAAACCAACCCATTTTTAGGGCAGCCAAAACAAACGTGTAAAACATTATGATCTACATAACTGATCAAGTATTTTTGAGAATGGAACATATTAAAGACATTTGAATCTACACATATAAAAGTATGCTTTCTTCTTAGGACACCAGATCTTAACTTTAATCAAAATTTCAAGGTAAACAAGCAGCAAATATATATAATATTTATACTTATAAGTTACACCATATTGCATAAATAACCATGTATCTAGTGTACCATACACCCATCTTGCACATTTGGCAATGAAAATTACCTTGCTCAAACAACTACTTGGCCTCAAATGCAGTCCAACAAAAATGACTAACCTTCTTTAATGAAGAAAAATCAATGCCAAAGAATGCCAGATGCTGTGCTAAAAGTGGATCCAGAACACCATCATCCTCTGGATAAGAGAAAACATCTGAGCTGCCACGAACGATACCCATAGTAAGTTTTCAATACATCTCAGAACAGATAATGTGAAAATTAACACTCAAAATCAATTGCATGACGAGTCATTTGCAGACTATTTCAGGCTTCCAAAACACTTTACTTCTTTTGAACCAATCTTATGGTGAGCAATCAAAGTTTGTGGCTGCCAGAACCATAATCAGATTTAATTCTTTCGACAGCCAATACACAAAATGAATATGACCAAGTTTTTTGAAAATAAAACAATATATTGCTCTTCATTTGAGAAGCATCACAAAACTTCCCCCCAGCTAAATTCCCAATTCTACAATTTGTTGAGGCTCCTCATCAGCCCAGGGCACATGGTTACAGCTCTGTCTCTTCTCTTATATACTGGAAACAAATCAACCAGGCAACTCATAGTCTAGAATAACTCATTACTCAATGCTGTTTATTTTAACTCGATGCCCAAATAAAATAACATCAAAACCTTAAACTTCACATTAAGAGTTTGAACATGTCATTGCAGAGGCATTAAAGACTTAAAGTATGAGCAGGCACACAAAATTAGATTGAAAGAATATTTTGAGAAAAGTTTGCCACTCTGCAAGAAAGCATTACCTGCTCCTTCCAGATCAGCAGTTATCGTCCCAAGCTTTACAGCAAGAGGATATCCTGTCTCCTTGTAGTGTTCAATGGCATGATCATTGCCACCAGTTCCATCCCAATTTCTCCTTCCACAAAGGATCATTCCATCAGTAAGATTAAGCCAGAGATTTTCCCTTTTATCACACTTCGCACATTTCCACCCAGATGGTGGAACAATAACACCATTGTCAATTTGTAGCAAATTCATAGCATATGCACTGGTTTGCTTCTTATCAGCTGTCCAAGCTGCAACTTGCTCTTTCCTCTCAGCACCCTCAGCCATTAAGATGGCATCAACTGCCAACCTCACCTGCAATGTTTCACACAAGGCTAATGAATTGAAATTTTGCTCGAGACTCTAGAAATATTTGTTACATCAAAAATCAAAAACAATAATAATAATAATAATAGACAGCAATTACCTTTTCTGGCAACTCCACAGAAGGAAATGGAAGAGTTACATAATCAGGCAATATAACAATATTGTGAGTTTCTTCATATTCGGCATCATTATTATCAAATCCCCCTTCAACACCTAAAACAGACCACAAAGATCATCATATATTTCTACATATGAGAGCAGAAAATAACGAATGAAAACATAATAAATCACATAAAGAATAGCCTTCTTTTACAATCACAAATGCATTTGAAATACACAGAGAGAATGGTCAACAGTTATGTTTTGCATGTTTATCAGACTTTGGTACTCTGAGAACTTAAAGCATCCACATTCATACTCATCAAATGCCATACATAGGCCACATAGACCATGAAGCTTCTGGTTCACCTTCTCAAAATCAACAAAATGAAATTATCTTTTCTGCAACAAACTTCAACTACAATTGTGGCACACAGAGAGAGACAGTATATGTGAACCATCTCAACCATAAATCACAGAATAGACCACTGTCATTTAAATACCTATAGCCAACAGAGTCGGTTTTTTTGAAGGCCTGTCTTCAGGAACCAACTTTCTAGTTTGCTTTATGTGCAAATAAACAGGGTTTCCGGTCTTCTCAAAGTTCCAACCCACACATTCCTTCCCATAAGCAAGAAATGTATTCAGGTCAACGAACAATCCACCTTCAGATCTCTGAAATCCATAACCAGAAGCAACATAAAGTATCAAAAAGAAAGAACATTAGTCACCCATTTAGTTGCCGATAAAATCAAGTAAAGAGGAGGGGGGGAAATCTTGAGAAAACAGAACCCTAGTCTCAACTCAAATTGGTAAATTCATCATAATAACACCATTATTGATATACGATTTTACAAAGCATGTGATAATTCAAAGAGCCAAAGTACCAAACAGGAAGCAAAATCAAGGAATATACACAAACCAAAAGAAAGAGATTATACTTTTATGTTGCCCTTAAAATATGCAAAACCGCATAACCAAAGCTAAATTGCTAACGCAAATAATTAAAATAAGAGAAAAAGATTGAACACAAAATATATGAACTCTCAGCTTAATTGGCAAGTTAAGTAAAGCAAATGCAAGCAAAAACATATTTTGGTTTTGAATCACATCATTCACAAGCACCATTTTTTTTTGCTAAAAACAGCTTTTATATTCATTTTCCTTTCCACATATCAAAAGAATAATCAAATTAAGAAAAAATTAAAATAAAAATTGAGAAAAAATTAAAAAAATAAGAACAAAAAAATAAATTAATTAAATAAATAGCACAGAATATATATATATATATATGCTATTACCAAATTCCAGATAGCGTTTCACAAATAAGCTAAATAAAACTATATATATATATATATGTTCTCCACACTTTCTAAGTGGCCAAGCAAATGTTAGGCAACCAAAACTACCACAACTACCAAAAAAAAAAATAAAGAATAAACAACATTATAGCTTCAGCAAGCTTCCTAGGTTTAACCAAGGCTCCATCAGTAAAATTCATTATATACACTGCAACAGCGCCAAAAATATATTTGAACAAACATTTTCCTGATGAACAAACAAAACTCGATTCTTTAATATACTACACTTTCCTGGTGCAACCAAGCCAAAAATAGCTGCGTTCCACACTTTAACAGCAGCCAAACCACCAATTAAAAAAAAAAAAAACAAAACAAAACCGTCAAAAGCAATACGATTCCTAGCTGTATCGACTAAGCGAAGCAGTAAAATACTACAAACTACTCTTCGCTCCTTCTTTTCTCACTAAATTGCCTACACTTTCTCGAGAAACAAATAGACTAAAAAAATTACAAGAGATAGAGAGTGGAGTACCGGAGTGTCAAAGGAGATGCAGCATTCTTGCTTGAAGATGCGATTGGTAGGTTCCGGGATCCGAACCCGAGAGAGATTGGATCGGAGCAGGTCCATAGGGTTTATCATCTTTTTTACACAACAGCAGCGACCACTCGGCTTCTCTTCTCTCCACTTTCTATCGGTTGAAGAAATTAAAGCAAAATTTTTAATTAAAAATAAAAAAATAATTAGAGGAGATTGAAATTTTAAAGAGAGAATAATGGCTTTGTTTGGGACGAAGCGAAGTGAACGCCAAGTTGAAATGCGCCGAAAGATGAAGAAAGAAAAAGAAAGAAAAGTGCTTTGTTTTGTTCGGGTTGCGTTTGCCTTCGCGTTTGTGTTCGTAAAGAGCACGACTGTTCGGTGCTTTTGAAATTAGTCTTCTGTTTGGAAGTCTTCGGACTTTGGACTACCAAAACATAGACTACTATTCTTTTTGCACGAGATAATTAAAAAGGTATTTCAAAATATCATCGAATTTTGGTAACATTTTACCTGAAAAATATCATCGAATTTTCGACTTTTACCAAATTGAACCATAAATGTTTTTCAATGATGAAAATTTCTTATATGGACCTAAGTGCATTTGCGCCATTGTAAACGGTACAAATAATCCAACAATCTTGATTTCGGAACTTCTTCAAAGTCCAAAATAGCAATCTTTTGTCGAATATAACACCTCACCTTTATTGCCTTTGCAAAGCCTTGATGAGCCCAATAAATCATGTGATTATTCTTGTACGACATATAATAGATGGGCATCGGGTCAGGCTGGCCCATAATCCAACCCAAATACATCACCCAATACATTTTTTTGCAGCATTGCCAATAGGTAAAATATAAAATTAAATATCATTTTATATTTATTATATAAAATTCTTTATTTAATGTATAATATTAATTTAACTAAATCTGACCTGAATTAATAAATTCAATTGAATTTACTAACCCATCTTACCCCGACAAGTCTATCCAAACTTGAGAATATCGGATTTATTTTTACCATAATATGATTGCGAATCCATTTATGCCAGTCTAACGGGTTGTTAAGTTGAGTCGAGTTGGTGTAAACTCAACCTGACGCAATCCGTGGTCACCGGTAACATTTATGTTCTAATTATTATGGGTTTTTCATAAAAATATATACTTTTAAAAAAATTACACATTTTTGTATTATTTATTTGTTTAATTAAATTGAAGCCAAGAAGCAAAATAGGTTTCATTCCTTACAAGTGAACACGTAATCATAATTCATTTAAATAACATGAAACCTACTTATTTAGTATAGTAAATCGAACAAGTGCAGTTCGTAACATTAAACAAAAGAAAATATAACAAAAAACATAATAAAAAATAAAAATAAAAAATTACATTTATTGGTTATCATCTTCCTAATACTTGAAGACAATTACTTAAATTCATAACCCGTCATTTCAAAATTATGGTATAAGCATAACACATAATTTTCGAATGTATTCCAATTAAGGTGTTTTGAATATTAAAAAATAAAATATATGTATATATATTACATGAGGTGTATTTAAAAAAATGTATTTTTTAGTTACTTTACCTAAAATATTTATTTAATTTTATTTTGAATTAAAATGGGGATTATGAAGAGGTTTATAAAGACCCATGTAGCAAACTTTATCATGTTTAGTTTTTTAAAGTGAATATAATTGGGAAAATTATAAAAATATCCCAAATTAAGAGGGGGTTGTAAAAATAACTAACCCCCATGAATCCTATGATTTTTCATCCAAGAAATCTTATATGGACAAAAATGCCCCCAAATATACTTTTATATTTCATCTCTAACTCTAAAAGTAAAAACCATAATTGGCATTGGCAACAGTACACTGACAATGACAATAAAGGTTGAAATCAGAAAAAGCAAAAAAAAAAAAAAAAAAAAAATTAGACAAATCACAAAAATGTAGCGGGAAAAGTCACCAAAAACTAGAAAAATACTGAAAAAATGGCCAGAAAAACCAGAAATTGTTGGAAAATCCAAATCATTAGGAAAAGTCATCGAAAAATCGAAAAACTCGAACTATATGACCACATGGTCTAGACCGAAACGAACCGGACCAGACCGCATGGTTTGATCCGGTCTTGTTCGATTTAGATCGTGGGGTCTTGAGTAGACTATACAATCTAACTAGTCTGACTTTTAGCTACTTTTTCATCTGTTTGGGTTTTCTGATGATTTTCCATTCGAAGCATTCTCTCAAAACCCAACCTGAATCTTCTCAGAGGCCTCAAAAGATCCAAAAAACTCAAGAAGATGACAACAACAACATAGAAGAAGAAGAAGAAGAATAAAAAATTGCCAAACGCATGAATCAAAACCCTAGACTTCAACGCTACTTGATTGCCATAAACTCGTGAAGAATTGTCTAACCTTCTCAAATCAGTTAGGATTTAGTGTGCGATGAAGTTTCTCAAGTTTAGTGGGGATAGCCAATCCGAGAATGGAAAAGAAAGGAAGATCTGTAGTGCCAATGCCGGTTGTGGTTTGTCTTTTTAAAGTTAGAGAGAGAAAATCATATAAATATATTTAGGGGTATTTTGGTCAAAACACAATGTTTTGGATAGGCAAATTGAATATAATTTGGGGATATTTTGATAATTTCCCATATAATTGGGATACGAATTTTGTAGGTACATTTGAGACCTCTTCATGACAAACTTACTATGGCATCCATAGGCATCCATAGACACTATTGAAGAGTTGTCTTTCTTGAAACAATTAAAGAAAATTACAGTTCAAAATAAATAAATAAATAAACCGAACAAAAGTTTTCCAGAAGAATCCATTTGCCTAAAAGTTACCAAATCGTCAACCTCCAAAGTCAAGCATTTTATTTTGTTAGTTTTTGTCTGTTATAATTAGTCAAACAATGCCAAAACATTGATATAAGTGAAGAATTAATTAAAAATTAAAATTAAAATAATAAACAAAAAGATTAGTTCAAAAACATTATCAGGATCCCCTAAAAGAAAGGACAATCAACTATGAAAAGCAAGGAAAGTTGACTTATAATTTAAAATTTCATTAGTTAATTTTAAGTTTCAATAATGTAAAACCAAGTTTGTCCAAAATTTCAAGACCAGAAGAAACAAATAAAATCCTTCAATTATGCTTCAAGATTTCTAAATTTTTTCCTACATGGAAAAAGTGGTAGAAGCTGGTGAATATTGAAAATGGATCACGATTTACGAACTCTGGCCCATTCTAATTTTTAAATTTTAATGAAGTTGTTTAAAGTTTAAACTTTAATTTAAGTAATAAATAATAAAACTAGTATGAAGGTTAAAATTATAAAATATTGAAATATAAGGGACTGAAATGTGATTAAATAATTGAAAGAATTTGGGCCGGCTGGAGTCCAGTCCTAGCAGAGCGCTCATGATATTTATTAATTGCTACATTAAATAAATATTTCCTTATTTTATTTATTTATTTTATAATCTAATAATCTGGTAGAAGTCAAAGTCATGGTCTACTCATATACGTCCAATTCAAAGGACGCTTGGACGCGTTCAACCAAAACAGTGCACTCACACGCACGCACACGGTAGGTAATAACGTGCTCTAGTGAGTTTGAACGGAGCCAATATTTCTCTACTTGGCAGTCATGTATGAAATAATATCAATTTTTTACTCAACATGGTATTTAATTATTTGATATTATTTTTTAAAATAATTAAATATTACATGAGTAAAATTTAGAAACAAGAAGATGAAATAATGACGATTTATAATAATTATTTATTTAATAAATTGTTGTATTATGCAAAATTGTTATTTAAAAATCAGCTTTTAACAGTATTGTAAGAAAAAATTGTAAAGTATTTAATAAAATTGATTTTTAAAAATTAATATTTAGTTAATTTAAATTATAATGTCAAAATAATTAAATATATTACTAATTTATTATATGTTAAGTTTCTACCTTTAACTTAAAAATAAAAAAAATAAAAAAAGTCAAATCCAAAAATAAAAAATGAAAAAATGGATAAAAGTAAAATCTAATCTTGAATTAATTATGTAATAATTATTTTAATAAGCTTTTCCGTTGTAAACTTGAAGTACATATTTAACGGAGCAATCTAAGAAACCGGATCGCCGCCCCATGACCATGAACAACGTTTTCCCTCGTTTTCTCAGACTCCTCCTATATTTTCTCTCCCACAAACACTTGCTAAATTCTCGTTCAATATTCAAAAAATAACACAAATTTCTTCCTTACAAGAACCTCACGTAGGGTAGTAAATTATGAAGTCAAAAGCAACAACGACGACGACCACCAAGTTGATTTCAAAGAAAAATTCAGGAAAAACCATCAAGAAAGACAAGTTCTTAATCTGCTGTAGACCTCCGCCGACTCCACTCGTTGCGATAAACATGAAGGACGCTGGCCCGGTTCTTGCTGTTCAAAGTTGTAATGACGGGACAGGGGAGCCCGTTTCAACGTACGATGCCGTCGTGCAAGAGAAACAGGGCGGGGTGTTTCCCGATGTGTTGTCTTCGGAGGCTTCTTTGTCTGAAGCTGGTGATGATTGTGGCTTTAAAAAGGAAGTGATGGATGCTAAGAGGAAGAAGAAAGGTGGTGCAAAGAAACTTCTGCGTGTCCTCAAGAAAGTCTTGTTTGAAACCTCACTGGTCCGTTGCAGCTTGCTTTGTTTTATTTATTTCTGTATTTGTTTTTTGGTTTTACTTTGACATCAAATTTGATGATCGAAATCTGGTTTTTAAATTCGTAGTAATTTGATGTGTTTTGCTATTATTGTTTCAAAATTGGTTCATGAGATTATGTGTTGATGAATCTGACTTGGTTTATATGCTTTGTTTTGTTAATATACAGGCCAAGAAGATTGGCAGAAAAAAACTTAAACAGAAGCTGCACAGACCACAAGGCAAGTCGATTGCAGAGCCTCTAAAATCGGACTATGAAGGATCATACTACGATAAAAATGGAAGAGCTGTTTCAATTGCTTCTTCCTCTTTACGTTCTTCGTCGACAATGACATCATCTTCAATGTCGTCTTCGAATTCAAGGATTTTCCCAGACAGAAACGC
>JANLJB010029421.1:0-15102 GCA_026212285.1 Bursera cuneata
TTGCTAATGATTATTTAAATGAGTTGATTAACAGAAGCCTGATTCAAATAGATCGGATGAATTAGGGAAGGATTGAAACATGTCGACTACATGATCTTTTGAGGGATTTAGCAATTAAAAAGGCACAAGAGCTCAACTTTTTTCACATTTATGATGAATTAAGAAATTCAACTCACTCCTCAGCATCATGTCGACGACAAGTTGTTTATTCTTTGAGAGAACAGAACTTATGGCTTGAACAAGGTAATCAACACTTTCGTTCCCTTTTATTCTTTGAGGATCGCTACCATCACCAGATATCAATGACAGAAATGTCTTTACCAACCGTGTTCAAAAGATTCAAGTTACTAAGAGTGCTCGATCTTGAGAACTGCTATATTTCAGAATCAAAGATGTTTATCGAGAAGATAGGAAAGTTGATTCACTTGAAGTATTTGGGGTTAAAAAATACAAATGTGAAATGCCTTCCACCGAACATTGGCGACTGGCCGAGCCTACAAACGTTGGACGTCTACCATGAAAAGTCGGATTTTTGTCTACCATTGGAATTTTTTTTCCTGAAAGAATTGACACATCTAATTGGACAATTTTCATCTAGATTTACAGGTAGAGCTTTGAAATGGACGACTTATTTGAAGGAAGGAGGCATGCATCGAGCAAAACTTCAGACTTTGAAGTTTTTAAAAGGTGACGTTTGGATTTCAATGGATCCGTCCATGTTGGTAAATCTTCGAGAGCTGGGCATATCCGAGTACATGAAAATTGAACAAGGACAGGGGTTCACTTTCGATTCCATAGCCAAATTGAAGAGCCTTCAAATTTTAAGTGTTTCTCTATCGAGCAAAATTTATCATTTTGCTTCACTGCAACCACTCTCTCTTTGCCAGAATCTCCAACACTTGACTTTAATTGGGAAGATAGAGAACCTACCAGGAAACCTGCATGAAATTTTGCCAAATCTAGAATGCCTATCGTTATGGGATTCAGATCTTCTAGATGACCCGATGCCTACGTTAGAGAAGTTGCAGAGCCTCATGAATCTTGACTTAGGCTTAAATTCTTACCGTGGAAAGAACATGATCTGTTCAGCAAAGGGTTTTCCTCGACTTGAAACTCTACTTCTTGATGGACTTAAATTAGAGGAGTGGCAAGTAGAGGAAGGAGCTATGCCAATGCTTAGCGGTTTTAAAATCAATCAAATGAACCCCAAATTAACCATTCCAGAAAGATTGAGATCCATCCCTCTTCCAAGCTATCAATTTTTTGGTTAAATTAACTCAAAGGTACGATTGTTTCTGATATCAACGTGGTGGTTGTTACATATTCATTTATGGTTCTAGAGTCTGTGCAATGATTTTTCTTTATGTATGATTTATGTTATTTGCATTTGTCCTAATTATTAACCTCTGGCATGTGTTAGTAAATGTAATTTAGGTTAAGTCTGATTAAATAACATAAGCCTAGGTGTTCGACAAATTGACTCTTAGAATTCAATTTTCTATTTTGCTAATTCTTTTTGCATAATCTTATGTTTTTGGTTAATTTCCTTATTATGTTTCATTGCTTCGATTTAGTTTTAAATCTTTTCGTTTTAAGTTGTTCCATTTAGTTTAGTTTTCACTAAACATCACTTTTATGTTTTTACACATTCTTTCTAACCATTTATAAATAGATTAATCGATTCTTTTGTACATAGTTAACCCAGTTAGCTTAGATATTTAGAAGTAAAGCGACTTTAATTAACTAATTAATTAGTTAAAATATTCATCCATGTAGAGAATGACCTTAGAACTCACCCATATAGTCACTCATATACTATAATTTAACGCTTTTATACTTGAGAGTTTAAATTGAATACGATTCAAGTCAAGCAATAGATTCAACAAATTTCATGAATTTTGACGTTTGCTTGAGGTCACATGATCATAAATTTAGAAATGAATTTCAAAAGATTTTTGACCTTAGAAAATTCAGAAATTCATAATTATCAAAAGAATTGACTGCTAAAATTACACAATTTGGCGGAAAGCGAGTTAACCTTTTCATTTTTATCTTTGATATGTCGAAATTTTTAAATTTTTGGACTTCTCTAGAATGGTTGAAATTTTATGAGGCCTGGTTTGCGTATATATATATATAACAACTGAAGCATTAATTTTGAACTATGCTTAAAGAAGATAACATACGAAACTTGATGCTTTACTAGTAGATACATTGATCATGTAATCTAGAAATTACAATAATTTTTTAAACTTTCTAGGTGGTGTTTGTGTTTTTATTTGAAGTCTGAATTTAATTAATTCTCAGTTATTCAGACAATTTTAAGGTGTTAGGTTTTTTTTTTTTTTTTTTTTGATTGAAGTTTGAGATTGAAATAATTTTATCTCGGTTGAAAAAACTAAAATTTATAACTTTTATCCGTATAAAAAACATTTAACTGTATTTCTAAATTTAATGGTCATAAATGCCTTCATTTACTTTATTTATCCTATTCTGTAAAATTCTTTTACTTTTTTTTTATTCATTTTTTTTCTATCTTAACATTTATGACTGTAATTCATCTCCCTAATTGAAAGTATAAATTTTAATTATTTTCTTGAAAGTATAGGAACCCCTTCAAATATTTTTGCATCCTTTTTTTAAGTACACCCACTATTTTAAGATTAGAGTAATTTTTGTTTCATCTAAAAATATAAATAATTTTAAAAATAACTCTACAAAACCAATAGAATCTAATAGCTTATTATTGTAATTAACAGAAAATTAATATGAAAATAAAAAATTTATTCATGAATTACTTGATTTATCAATAATATATATTTTTTTATAAGTCAATTCTTTCATCAATTTTTAATAAAACTTTTATGTTTTAATTGTATTTTTTGATGTAATAAATATTAATTTGTTAATTTTGTATTGATTATACATGTTATTTTTAACATTATTCATTTATTTTAGACAAAATTTTAGATTTTTGAAAAATTTAGGCATTGGTTATACTTAAAAGAAGATATAGCTCCACCCTTAATTAAAAGTACTGTTATGAAATACTTTAGAATTTAATTATTATTATTATCAAATAATTTTGAAATATGTATTATCTTCGAATGTACTTATACAATGAATTACGTTTAAATTAACATTTTAAATATGAGCTTGTTTTGAGATGTGTTATGAACGAAATGTTTTATTTTATTTTTTATTTAGCTTGATCAATGAAATTCTAACTGATTTTATTCAAAACATTTAATCAATTTAGTTGCATATATGCCATTTTAGAATCATTTATAAATCTTACAGGTTTGATTAATAATCTTCCGGATCAAACTATTTGTCAAATTACTCAATTTGACTTCAAATTTATAAATCTCTTGTTCTATAAATTATTGGCAGGGGTTTGACCAATTGGAGTTTTGGCTTTCTCTGGAGATGGATTGGAGCAATTAGACTGTTTGTAACTATCTACAGTGTGATATTTTACCTTCATGTTATGATATGTTTTAAGATTTTGTATAATTAGATGTATGAAGTCCTTTATGAATATTATGACTCCTTTTGATGAGACACGTCTTAGGAAAAATATAAATAAATAATATAAAATGAAGAGAAATAATTAAATTTGAGAATTATTTTTATTTTAATAGGTTTAATATTTTCTTTAATTACCTAGTTAAATTTACATTGTTGACAAAAATACTCTTTCTTATGAAATATTAAGAGCGTGCTTAAATGACCTTTTTCACGGATTGAATACGTTAATCAGTTAACTATTTAACATGCATGCTAGTAGATGAACTGACAATTGGTTGGGCAATCAAAAGAAATCAAGACGTGATTAAATCTCAAAACACTCTCTTAAAATTTGATTATTTTTCACATTGCCCAGGCTACCGTACCTTAAGAGTTCAGTTGACTTGTTTATTAACAACAGAGAGATCAAAATATTCTACGTTTCCAAAGTCTCTGTACGTCATGCAAATCTTCAATTCCTTCCATTTCCATGACGACCCAAGAAGCCAATGTCTCTTCTTCTTCTTCTACGGGTAGAGCTTGGTGGGTTCACGACGTTTTCATCAGTTTCAGAGCCAAAGATACAGGCAATACCTTGACAAAACATTTGTATCATGCTTTTGTTGAAAGTTAAACTTGATAAAATTAGTTAGAAAGGGAAATCAGATTAAGGATTTAGTTAGAAATCCATGATTAGATTGGATTGGTATTATATAAGAGCGAGTTTAATATTCCTGAATAGATTAGAAATAAGATTAGTTATTTGTTTTGGTTGAGTAGTTTTCATGGTTTGACTAGGATTATAAAAAGTTTACCGTAAGGTTATGTAATTTGTCAATTTTAATTAAGAAGAAGCAAATAAAATAGTGATTTCTTCTTCAAGTATATTTTCTGTGTACTTGTATTGTTTGAGAAAGTTTATTTTTCAACAAAATATGCAGTAAGTTTAGGGTAATTATTTATCCAACAAAATGGTACCAAAGCAATTATTTATCCAGCAACTTTGTGCCAGAAAGGTCTTCAAACATTCTTAAAAACATCATGAGTAGGAGGAGGAGCTTAGTACTAGCGGAGAACAAGGGACTTCAGATTCAGTTTTGGAAGCAATTGAGAAATCAACAATTGCGATCATTGCATTGTCTAAAAACTATTCATACTCCACAGCTTGTCTGGATGAGCTTGTGAAGATCCTGGAGTGCATGCAACTCAGTTGGCAGTTGGTTTGTCCTATATTTTACGATGTGGAACCATCAGAAGTGAGAAAACAAAGTGGGAGTTTTGGGAATGCATTAGCAGAACATGAAGAGAATTGTGGGGAAAATGCATCAGAGGGTGCAGAGTTGGAGATAAGCTCTTCAAGTTAGTAGCCAATTTCTCTGGGAAAGCATTTAGGAAATGGGTAAATCTTCCAACTTCTCTTCTGCTTTTATTTTGTAAATTTTTATCTCAAACTCCTTAAAATTCAACATATTTATCAGGAAATTTAACATATTAATGAACAAAGAATTGATACCATTAGATTTTCTGCTCTTTAATGTTTTACAATCAGGCTAAATGCATTCAGACAATCGTTGAAGAAGTCTTGAACAAACTCAATCGAACATCCTTATTAAGTTTTGCTGCATACCCTGTTGGAATAGAAAATCATATGCATGAGATGAATTTGCGGCTAAGTAAATCAAGCGAGGTTCCCATGATAGGAATTTATGGGATGGGCAGAATTAGCAAGACAACAACTGCCAGAGTTTTTTACAACAATCTAACTGCTCAGTTTGAAGGTAATTGTTTTCTTGCAAATGCAAGAGAAAACACAAAGAAACAAGACGGATTGCTTCAACTGAAAAAAAAGGTCTTTTCGAGATGATAGGAGATAAACAAATTCAGTTTTCAGTTATCCATAAAGGAATCAATGTGATAACAAGTTGGCTTGGCCACAAAAGCGTTCTTATAGTTCTTGATGATGTTGACCAAAGCGAGCAATTATAAGCACTGGTTGGAGAGGGTAAATGGTTTCATGCCAGAAGCATTAATCATTTTAACAACTAGAGAATAGCTTTCCTTCTATTTAAATTAATTCAATTGTAAATTTTGTTAAAGGGTAAACTACTTATACAAGGTTTTTATAATAAATAATGTAAGACTGGTTTGGCACTCCAAACATAAGACCAAAAGAAATAAAGCAAGAAAGAGAACGATTTATACATATAAGGTAATGATACATAAAAAAAATTTGGACGATCAAACTTGAATGCCAAACACCTCATTTCCATCATCCATACAAGATAGTTAATATTCATTATTTTTAAAGATCATCGTCGTCTAATTAGTAATCTGACAACTGTACATTGATGCTGCAAACAGTGAAACAGATGCTTATCAAAACGATTATTAATAGTGAGAGAAAGCATAAGTGTTTAGCCATTATTGTCAAGGAAGAAGCTGAACAGCCGAAATATACTATTTGGCTCACAGTCCCATTTCCAGAAGACAAGAATAACTTGTACTTAAAAGAGTTACCTTTGACAGTCTAGTCATGTATGCTAATAAAGCCTTGCTTGAACTGATGCCAAATCTGTTACTTTTTTTATGCTGCACAAATCCAAGAGAACATATGAGATATAGATGACATTGCTAAATTGAGGAATGCTAAGATAATTTTGCTAAACACCATCTCTATTATACTTACCCCCAACGATATTTTGTGCTTTTTGTGGACATCCGATCCACTTCATACTTGTAACTCTTATTAAATATTGATAATATATATACTCAAC
This sequence comes from Bursera cuneata, assembly GCA_026212285.1. NCBI lineage: Eukaryota > Viridiplantae > Streptophyta > Magnoliopsida > Sapindales > Burseraceae > Bursera > Bursera cuneata. The sequence goes on from JANLJB010029421.1 coordinate 6,285, forward strand.
TTCTTATCTCGAAAAAATTTACAAATAGATAATTAAATCATCCGTCAAACGCCAGTTCTGCCATGAACTAAAAAACTAATGACCTGCTGGGTGATGCATCTGGAAGAGAACTCATTTTACTATCTACACAATACTTATACTAGGAATAATGTTTTGTTTGTATTCCACATGCCTTTCCCACGTTTCTAATTGAATTGGATTATTAAAGGACAAACGTAAATAGTGAGTCTAAACCAACCAATGTAGGCCCAAATCATGAGGAGAAATTTCTATATCCTTTTGATCCTCTTTGTTAACCTCAACTGCTTTCTTAGCACAACAGATGGACTTCACATGAAAAAGAACCAAGTATTCAGACCAATCATCATGTATTAGTACAGTTCTTTTCTTGCATAAAGGTTACATAATATGATATGCTTACTTGTACATAATATCTCCAGCAGGCGCCAGCTTCCTGCAAATCCAATCTGGAACCAACTTCTCAAGTTGCTCAATTTGCTCTTCAACCTCTCCTGCAAAGGAGACAACCAATTCCGTAACCACCAAATTATCAAATTACAATTGAAGCATATATTACAAGCTTAAAATAATAAATGCTTACTTTTCTCAATGATATCTAAATTATTCATAATAATCTTATGCACAAGTTCCTGTTTTGTGATTGAAGAGCAGTTGACTGACTCAAAGATATGGTAAATCAGAGCAACCAGGTCAGCCAAGCAACCAGATATATGTTGGTCTGCTGCTAAAACTGGCAGACCCTTTTTGTAATCCACAGGAAGGTTGCTAAGGCTCTCCTCTACCTACAAAAAGAAACACAAAGTCAATATTACAATTATAAAATGACAAAGTAAAAGAAATTTGATTCACCAGTAAACTCCTGGGACATAAAACAAATATGAACACAAATTCAAATGGTACATATACTGGAATATATGCATGGCTCACATTTTGGCTAAAGATAAAATATGACATGATATTAACAGTGACACCCGCATAACATATAGGACCATATGGGATTTCACAAGGCTTTTAACTTTTCTAGAACCAGCACCTTATTATTAAGTTCTCTGAAAGTAAACTAGTCAGTAAAACGGTAAAATCGGTTAACAAAACACTTTGGCATACACAGGGAAGGCACTAGAAATTCTTCAAAACAACTTAGCCTCCACCCCACCATCAAAAGCCCTATTTTGTGAGCTTAGAACCAGTTCTTATAATCTATAGTCTACAGCATGAGACTTATAACATGTAAAAGATGATACAAGAAAATTAACTGTAAGACTTTATGCAAGCATATAAATGTCACTTGAGTTTTAGAACCATGCCATAAGCAGAATATATTATAACCTAGGGAAAAAGCCTACCTCACTGAATTCTTTTAATTCTACTTCTAGAGCTTGATGGATGTCATCATGTAAAAAATTGCAGTTGTTTGTTGTCATTGCAGCAGAGTCCAAGGCACTTCTGTCACCTTCTAAGTGTGAAAAGTCTAAAGTCCTTTTAGCAGGCTTGTAACAAGATGCAGAATTTTTTATGGTCGTATACTTAAGCCTGTTATCACAACTGGGCATTGATCTCTTTGGTGTCACCTGTGCAGGTGTTCCTAACATCAAACTATCAGCAGGAAGGGCAAGCTTCTGCAGAGGGCTTTCACAAGCATGGGAAGTAACCAAGCATTGAGGACTTATCAACCGGCAAGGAGAATTATCGATTATGGATTTGGAACATGTATCAGGCATCTGTTGATTGTTTTTTATTTCTTCATTCGTCTGATAATCACCAGGGCATTCTTCTGATTGCCAAGTTTTAACACCTTGATTATTCAGATTATCAGATCTGGCTGAAGACAGAGATAATGGAGATGTTGAGATCATAGCCTTCTCTATTTCTGGAACGAGACTCCTCTCAGAGAAATGTCTACAGAAAGATGGATGCAGAAGGGATGATGTAGACAACATCTCAGTTTCAGTAGTAATTGGCATGGATTCTGGAGAACCCACAAGGGAATGGTCTAGAGCAATGGTCTGACTTTTCCCACCAATGAACCCAAGTGCCTCTGCAACTTCAGTAGCCTTGTTCTCCAAAGAAGCTCGATGTCTTTGGCTGAATGGCTCTGGCAATGTAGCCTCTGGAATGTCATAAGCCTTGTTTCCAGGAAAAACAAAAACTAATGAGTTAAAAACTTTCAAAAACTGTGGCTACCGCATTCCAAAACAAAGACTCAGTGAACCAAGCATGACCTCAGAAAAAACCCACCTAGGTGAGCCATTATGTTAAAATCAACCAAAGAGTTCAATGATGACCATATACATGCCAAAAAAACAGTTATATACTCATCATCAAACAAAAAAGAAAATATAGACAGATGTTATAAGCGTAAGTCATACATATTAATCAGCATCCTCCTCGATGGCCCCACAACCCAAGGTAGCATACCCAGTTATCCATGTCTGCTTTACAAGTTACCATTTAGCAAAAATTAAAAAATTTACCAGCTAAGTAAAAATCTCTCCAGATATACTGGACAAAATTGCTCTAGCCTTCAATTTGTTCTTGAATCCAGGTATTTTAAGCAGCCAAAAAAAACAGACATAAAATAATTACTCTAGAAAATCATTTCTTTACTCATATTATCAGTTGCAAAAATCTCATGGTAGAATAGGAATTGTCTTATGTGCAGCTCTAGACACAAAACCACAACAAACAACACCAGCATGGGGACAGAATAATACCTCAGGTTTCATGGTAAAATAATTTATAAGCCTTGAAGCAAAAACTTGGCTCAGAGCTTTAAAATCAGAGTGCTGACAGTGGCCTTTTATGACATCAAATAGCAATGTAATTCTCATATCTGGCTCCATGCATAAGGTTTTCTTGTCATGTACAAGAATATCATCTATGTGTATTGCTTCAGGAAGTACATATTTTATCTGTGCAAGATGCTTCGGTAAGAACTTTCTGAAAAGAAAAAAAATAGGTCCGACAATTGGTCAGAGATAAAGATACATAAATTTAACAGTGGGAGACAGAAGAGAGAAGAAAACTTAAAACAGATTTTCAAACCTTTTGCTCCATTACAATTGAAAGAATAATTGAGAAAATCATATAAGCACATAGGAAGAAATATAAAGTCCTCTCAAGCCTAAAAACTCATACTGTGTGAATTGAAATATTATCAGGAAGACAAAACAGCGGAATAACATTCTTCTTTTGCTAACATCATACTAGCTCTCAGCATAATGATGCATTACATTATTCTTTTGCTAACATCATATTAGCTTTTACCATAGGGATTTATATATACATGTAGGTGCTGAATAGATATGAGCAAGAGACAGATAATTCTACAATTTCGTGACAAAAAAGGCATCTCCTATTAGAAAGGTGAATTGATATCCAATTATTACTCTTTCAACTGCACAAACTTAAAGTTTCAAGGATAATTTATGTTTAGAACACCATCTATTCCTCATATGATTCTCAAAAGAAAAATCAAGAGAGAGAGAGAGTTCTTTCACAGGGGTAATTGCCTGGGAAACCTAGTCAACATTGCATAGGTTCAAATCCTCTATGTTTTTCTTCTTTCTACTACTCCAGTTATTCACAGTCTATCCCAGGATTTCAGTAACCACATCTACCAAAATCAATTAACTCCTAACAAATCCCTGATTAGCCCTAAACTTTGTTAAATCAACTTATAGCCATAAACACTGAACAAGTAGTGAAAATTAAGACCAAGCATATGCAGAATGTCATGCTTATCTCAAACTGCACTCAAACTGCATCATTCTTCCCTGAGAACCAGGGATTCACTTCAAAAGTGGCAATGTTAGTTAATCCTTAATCACGTAGTTGATGCTATATCATAAGAAAAACAAAGAAAAAAGATAGAAATCGCAAAGAAAAGCTCTATGTTTAATTAAGGAAAATGGAAATAATCTATATACCTTTTTGTTAAGACTTCCACCTGAGTCGAAATATTCTGAAAAGTCGATGACTTTTTGCACAAGCTGAGCAACCTCAATGAACAAGTCATAGAATCAAAGAGCTCTACCATGGCATTGTATCTGAAAATGGAGAAAGATACCTACAGTCAGGTTCAAAAAAAGAATATTGTTAAGAGTTAGAAGGAAAGCATCCATTGGGATACCCACTTTTCTAGATGTTTAACTTCTTTCTCTTTGAGTTTAGTATGCAAAGACTCAATCGTTTTCTCTGGTGTCTGAGTTGCAATCTTCATTTCCAAATTCTGGTTTCCAACAATTCCCTGTTTTTGCACAAAGGCTGCAGACAGAGAAGTTGATTTCTCTTCTCCATGAAGAATCTTTTTACACTTGAAATCCAAGACATTTTGTCCACTCTCCTCAATTTTTTTCTGATCCATGCTTCAATAATTTACAGTACAAAAAACTGCACGACAAGAAAAGTCTAGAATCTGAAAATAAACAACTTCATTTTTCTCGAAAGGAACTACAAATCAACCAAAAGTAGAAAAATAAAATAGAGCAGCCTTCTTAAATGCCCAAGTTACAAAATCGAATACCAAAATACAGCATCAATATAGCAGAACAAAATCACATGTATATGCTCCAGACTTCCAAAATGACAAAAAACTTCGCCCTTCAGCTAATTCACATATGATAAACCAGTTTGAAGTCCTAATTTCATTCTTAAAAAAAAAAAAAAAAAAATTAGACCTCCCTAATTTTCATCTAATCTTGTTCTGCATGTTACAGGAACATTGTTGCGAGTGCGTTCATGCTTCCCATATCGTTATAAAGCATTTTTTTTTTCTAGTAGACGGAAACACTACCATATTTTCTTCTACATAAAGTGATCAGCTGAAAAACACCTAAACAACACACATTCATCAGGGCCATATCACTTCAGGCAGTTTTTAAAATTTTACTCCACAACATTACTAGGCGCAGAGAAGGATTTTCTCATAGTGAGCAACAAGACTTCTTAAACCCTACAATGCTAATACCTAATAAGAAATCGAATTGCCAAAGAGCATCAAAATAACGATCGAACTACAACATTGTATAAAGCGAATGTTTCTGAAGAGAAAAAACCTTGAATGGTCGCAATTGAACGATTAGGAGGATTTTGGTTCCCAAAACCCTAGATTTTGCTTGGAGCTGAGCGTTGACAGGCGAGCGTGAGTGACCGAAGAGGGAAATGAAGCGCATTATCGTCTTCAAATATTAGACATAAAGACGAAAATGCCCTCTCTTGTTGTAATTTTATTTTTGGTTAAGTTCGCGCTCTTTGCCGCCTTGCTCCAGGTCTACTAATATGACCGTTGAGCGGGAGGCATTGGTCATTTTGGTCTCAGCGTTCAGAGAGCGCACTCCCCAAGAATGGGTTGGGCTACTCTTAAGGCCCAATTGAAAACTAGTTTCACGCCTATCAAATTCAACAATAATATTATACATACAATTAATATCATATAATTTGTACCCATTTAAATCATGTTGTAACGATTGTGAAAAATGATCAAAACTAATGAACCGTTTTAAAAATGATCATATTGATAATATTATTTTACTATTAAACACTAAAGACTGACAGAATGATAAATGTCAATCTGATGATCAATTAAATATAATAAATATGTCTAAACTTTTTAGTGCTCAGTTCATCTTTCCAACACTCTTTCTAATTTGATCATTTTTGCAATCAAGCTAACAATATTTTGCTGTACAAAATTGGTTGTAGATGTAATATTCATCAAATTATAGTAATGTTATTGAGATATATCATTTTAATATATACTTTATATGGATGAACATCTAGAGAAATCTTAAGTTATAAAAATCAATAATATTAATTATTATCTATCAATATCATAGAGTTGACCGTTTATATGAATATATTAATTTATTAAAAATAATAACATCATTGATCCTTGTAGTCGTGGGTTGTCCTAATAATAATGGTGACTATCTAATTATTATAAAGGAGCATTAATTTATTAACAGAATAATTTTCAAAATAATTACAATTTTATAGTAAATATTTTAAAAGGGTAATATTATTGATGTTGTATCATAAAAATAGTAAAATTAACATATGAAAGTTAAAATAATAAATATTAATAAATTTATTTTATTATTTATATAATGTCACATCATAATTAGAATGTAAATTTTATATCTATAACATTACTTATTTTAATTTACACGTACCACTTTTATTATTGAACTTCTGAGACATACTTATTAAATATTAAGATTTATTAAAATATTGTTGCTATTTTTTAATCAACTTCGTCACTAGCATGGTCATCATTATTTTTGCTGTCTTCAATCTTACGCCTAATATAGAAAAAAATATATCTTATTTGTTATATTAAAATGTAGAATTATTAAGTCAAAAATCATTTCAATTCAAAACTTATGAAAAAATCATAAAGAATATATTTTTTAAAACCTTTTTTTTTTTTTTTTTTTGCCAATAATCAAAACAGAACGTGGAGATACTNAATATATTTTTTAAAACCTTTTTTTTTTTTTTTGCCAATAATCAAAACAGAACGTGGAGATACTCGATAAAATTAATGATAATATTGTTAAATAAATATATAAATAATATAATTATTTTTTTCCAACAATTATCTTGTTTTGATTTGAAATGCATGAAGCCATGTTGAGGAAGGCAACGAAGCCGTGGGCGTCGACCAAAGAGTAGGTCCCGCAACATGATTGGGGACACGTATCGAACTCCCAGCCATTGAACGTGATCGGACGGCCGTGGACGCTGGGAAAGGGAGACAGCCGAGATCTGATCCCCCTAACTGTAACTGTCTCGTATACGTGTCGCTCGTTGAATGGGACTTAAGATCCTCATTTATATCTTGGAGGCAAATAACGTTAACATTAACCGTAAATGGCCATATCACATGCTTTTCAAGCTTTTCACACTATTTCCACCTTACACGTGTCTCTTTTTTAAGCTATTACCATTTTTGTTTTAGATTTTTATTTAGATTTTTGCTCTTAGTCAGCTCCAATTCAAACAAATTAGCTTTCAAAGTATTTTTATGTAAACATTCCTTGGAAAATGATTTTGACAAGTAATATTTTTAGAATTTCCTGAAACTTAATTTCCAATAATTTTTTTAAATTTTACACAGGATTTTTAATAAATTTAATTAAAAATATAACTAATTTTTCACTATGTTCATGCTCACTCCCTTTTATTATCTCAAATTTACGAAAAAAAAAAGACATATTATTTAAAATAAAAAAATATCTAACATAACATCGATGAATTATATTACTTTCTTTTATAAAATTTCAAAGAGCAAGCTTATGACGAATTCTAAAGTTTGATAAAATATACTTTATTTTTAAATCAATAAAATCCACTTGTAATTAATAAAAAATTATAATAAAAAATTGATTCTATAGTTTAAATATTTAGGCACCGTCCATAGGTGGTGAATGGTCCAATCAAGGGCAGGCTTTAGATCATGACGGATTGAAGATGATAAAAGTGATGACATCATGCAAAGGTAATGCCACGTGTTCATGCACGTGGAGGGCTGATAAACCTTGGACGGCGAGTTTAGTAGCCTTGTCTTCTTGACTGGTCCCAACGACGTCTGATCTCATAAGCTTTCAAGGATTTTATGTTTTCTTCTTCTTCAATCAACTTCAAGCTTGCATGTAAGCATCAAAATTCAAAAGTAAGGTTTTGGCTTCTCTATCTCTTCACAATACTCATTCTTTCTTACGTTGCAATCTCCGCAATATCTTTTATTGATATCTATTGATACGTGATAAATTGATTTAAATGAATGACGATCTTATATGACGATATTGTTATTAATTATTTATTTTATTCGAGTTTTTTATTAATTTCAATTTTATTATATTACAATTATTAGTTATCTTGATTGAAAAGAAATTAGTACACGTGTATATATGATGGACATTTTTAAGTACATGATTTTGGAGGACTGTATGATTTCGCTAGTATGAATCAATCAATTTTATATGAAGTTCTATTTTATACAATTAGAAAAAACTTAACAAGAGTTCAATATTCTCAAAAAAAGAAAAAAAAAAATCAAAGTCATGTTGGGAGCATATCTCAAATTTGTGTGAGGAAGGGCTTATAAAGTTTTATTTTATTTATAATAAATTTATTCTATATATTACTATTGAATCCTCCGTCGACCCAATGACTTTCAAATGTGATTGACAAACAACGGCGCATGGAACAAAAGTCTATGAATTAAATGTCCACTAAACCGGTTATGAGTTAACGAAGTCTAAGAAAGAACCGGTCTATGAATTATGACGAGTTGAACATATCTCATGTCAAAAGATCAAGATTTGTGAATTAAATATCTACTAAACCTAATAGGCTAATATTTTGTATAGAACATTCTCAATTTTAACGAGGGATCGGCATCAGACTTTGTATCAAAAGAGCCTCATCAAAGGAAGATTATTGAGCACAACAATATGTTTGGATCGTTTAAGGTGAATACGATATATCAACCTTGTCTTAAGTATTGCTAAGATGCTTATATCAAGTAACGTCGTATATTGCATGTTGTAAACATCTCGTACGTACCATCATATATCTATATAACGAATCCCACTTCGAGATTTGCTTGGCATGACCACGTGACCATAAACATGGAAATGAAAGGAAATTTGTTAAGTTAACAAGTGAAATTAGTTGCATAATAAAGAAGCAAAAAAGAGAGAAATTTCGTTTAATTGTTTGTAGTTGCGTGGGTTGTTCTAGAATAATATAATGTAAAATGCTTTGAATGCTAATGACAGCTGATAATCAA
>JANLJB010029422.1:0-15106 GCA_026212285.1 Bursera cuneata
TTGATTCATTTGGATAGGTCTAGCTTTGGTTGGAATGTTTTTCTCATTAAAACCTTTTTCATAAGGCAGAGTAACTATAAGTTTTTTTCTATTCCAGAATTGAGTAGGTAAGTCTGAACATATATTTTTTAGAAACGTTTCTTAAGAAGTTCAATCTTTTGTTGGATATTCGATTTAGTTAAATATTCCTCAATTTTTTTATAGCCTATTTCCGTTTTTAAGTAATTAATATAAGATCTTTTATATTCAATAAGATTAATTTAATTAGCAATTGTATTTTGTTGTAATAGATGTACTTCTTTAGTATCTATTGGAGATAAAAATTCAAAGACAATTTGTCTACCTAAAATTTTAGTAGTTATTCCCTGAGCAGTAACTTGAAATGGATATATTTGGGTTAAAAATGGAGTTCCTAGTATAATATGTTGACTTAAGTTGTTAACTAGTATAAAGGTTGTTTTAAAGCATCATCCTTTATTATATATGTGAACATTTGATAATTTGTACCTAACATTTAAATTTGTATTATTTGCTCCATGTAATTTTTTAGATATTTTTTCGTAATATTGTGTTGGAATTAACCCTTCTCTTATACAATTTTGATCAGCACCAGAATCAATTAAGGTGATTGTTTCAATTTGTAGTTGACTATCAATATGTAATAGAATTTTAACGTACCATTTTTGATAATTGATTCGATCTATTACTTGTATATAATTATCATCTTTAACTATGGTAGATGTATCTGTAGAGGTAGACGTTTGAGTTTTGTTAGATTCTAATAGCATTAGTTTAGCTTGGGTTTGTGATTGATCTATTTGAAGTTTTTGAATTTCCTTTTTACTTTCATTTACGTAGTGTTTAAGAGTATTAACTTCTTCTTGTAATTCTCCTATAGTAACTTGTTTAAATAAACTTTATGAAGGGTATTTATCCTATATTTTTGTTAGGCTAAATGATTCTGGAGTTTTAATACGACTTTCATTACTAATACTGTCTTTAATCTAAGTAAATATTCTTTTTGTATATTAGGATCTTCTATTTTACTAATGACATTTAGTAAGAATTGTTTATCTTCAGTCTTAGATATTACGTTAGTTTGTTTACAATTACATAAACCTTCTTCACAACTTCCTGAAGTTGAATTATCAGTGTCCGAACTACTATGATATTGTATTTCTTGAAGATCATCACTAGAATGCTCACTTGAAAGTAATTTATTAACTTTAACTCTAAGATCATCCGGATCATCAAATATTTCATTTATTTTAGTTTCATTTTACATTGTTTAGATGTATATTTTAGTTGTTTACAAGTCCAACAAACTAAATTTTTCTATTTAGAGGATTTAGTAGAATATTTTTTTTTTAGGTGTTTGATAATATTGATTATTAGAGTAATGTTTTTTAAAGAAATTTTAATTTTTTTCTTCTTATAAGATTTTGAATACGATGGAGGTTTAATATTTTCATATCCATATTGTGTATAGAAAGATCCTAAAGTTTGACTAATATTATGCTTTCCAAATTTTTGTTTTTCTCTTTGTTCTTGACATATAGCTAATCCTTCATTTTTAATAAAGGCAAATAATTAACCATATGTAATATTATCCCATGGAATAGACGTCCTCCAGTAAATTCAACAAGTTTATTGATTATTTTGTCAGCAAAGAATTTGGGTAATCCAGAAATAAATCTTTCTTTCCAAAAAGTGGCGTTGCAATCTTGCCTTTTAAATATGTTATAATAAATACATCTTTATACCATCTAAAATCTCCTAAAGTAGGACATCTAAGATTAGTTAAAATAATTTCTGAACTAGCTAATTCTTCTTTAGGATTTGCTATAAAGTGCATAGAAATTGTGTAAATAAGGACTTCAACAACATTTTAGTTTCTGGAATAGTGGTAAAACCATCTTCATCTTCTATTTGTATTTTTTCAGTATGATTAAGGATTTAATTGTTAATTATCAAATCCTATACTATTGTCCCACCAATACTTCAATGATCTTATAAAACCAGAAACTATTAATCTAACGGCTTCATGATCAGTTGCTTTATAAGCTTTATAAGCGGCAGATGTCATACCTATTTCCTGTAGGGTATTAATAATCTCATGTTCTGATTTACCATCTATATTCCATTCATAGATTGAGTCTCCAGCATATTTATTAGACACGAATTGTTTTCTTTCTTCATATAATAAATCAGGTGGAGATTTAGAATTTAGAATCCTTCTAATTGTAGACGCCATCTCAATCTAACTTAACAATTCAAATCCTAATTCTTCTTTTGGGGACAAGGCTGGTTACGGGAATACTAGGCTTACCAACAGCTTTATGTCTTAACTTAGGACTATCGGAAAGACCCCAGCTTACCAACATATACACAGCTCTCACTGCTACCTAGCCTTTGCCTCGTAAAAGTTTTAGAATTTTTATTGAGAAGTTAAATTGGTAGAATCCATAATAGAATTTTCCTAAATTCTACCTCTTTCGCAATAATTCCAATAATGTATTTCTAAATTGTCTCTATGTTATTCTAAGTCAACAAGAACATTACATTTATCTAATTTTTGTTGATATGACATCCTATACCAATGTGTTTTTAAATATTGTTTAATTAATCTTTTTTCTTGCCTATTTTATTTTATATGTTCTTTAAGTTCATTTTTAATTGTCATGGCTCTGATACCATTTACACCTATGATTTTAAGGCTATGAATAAAATAGGAATAGAACATTTAAAGACAACCTTTATAAAATAAAGTAATGATAAATGGAAATGGGTGAAAGTAAACAAGGAAAAAATGATTAAAACTTACAAGATTTATTGAAAACATTGGAATGTTTATAAGAGAATTCTATCTAAAGAGCCTCTGCCTCTTTTAGAAGCAAAAAAGCCTTTTTATAGATGGAGTAGTCGGACTTCGAAATGTTTTATATCCGGAGTACCATAATTACACTAAAATATAATAATTACAACTGACAAACTTCTTTTTGACAAGGAACATACGTGAATAATAATAAAGCTTTTACTATTTAACTTGACATAAAGTGAAGATATGATTGTAGATATGGACAAGCAATAGTAATAAAATTCTTCATAATTCTAAAGGATCTTGAGCAAGGGGTCCATCAAAGGTATCAATATCTTGTTCTTGATTTTCTTGCATAGTGTCAGAAAAACTTGTTGACAGTTGTTGGATAAGAGAAGCCAATTTCTTGATTTTGTTATTTTTTGTCTTCTTTTGCTTGGAGTCTTTTGAGGATTTGGATGGTGCTTGAGTAATTAGATTCTTTGATGGAGTGGTTGGAATAAGAGTTTTGTCAGGAATAGATCGAGAAGAATCTGGGTAGATCTTTTTTTCATATTTGATGAAATTTTATATATTTTGAATAGATCACTTTGAAATGTCATACTCATCCCACCATTTAATACGATGTTCTCGTAAGAGAGATAAATAATAGTGAGGATAAAAGAATTTATCATATAAAATCAAGATAATATCCATGGAATTTGAAAATCAATATGGAAATTAAGTTGTTGAATAAGAGGTATGTCAGGAACATTGACATGTTTTTGTAATAAGGAAAAAATATTTTAGTAAGGTGATCAGGGTAGATAACTGGATTAGAACCTAAATAATACCACCATTCTAAGAACTAAGAAGAGAAAAATTTTTGACACTTTATATCAAAATGAATAAACCAATAATGATCATATGTACGAAGATAAAGCATATTATACCAAGCTTTTTGGTAATCAACATAATTATATCCATTTGGTTGATAAGGAATAGAAAAAGAAACATTGGTTCATATAGATTGAGTATCAAAGTCTCTAGGGATTTTAATAGTCTTAATTTTACAAATTGAATGTAACATTTGGTTCGGGTTTTTGGGATTTTATGGTGGGTAATTTCTACCTTATTAGTATCAACAAGAATTAGTTCATAAAATTGACGATTTTTGGATATATTATCAGTAAGATACTGACAATCACAAGGAAATAATCTTTGAGTAAGAGATTGTAATTCTATTAAGGAAACTGGTTTAATATATTGAGTGACTTGATTGTAATGACGTTGTTCTTTGGTAATATAGTTTGATTTTTGGGAAGATGAACTTATTTTGGTAGATGACCTAGGTTGGAGAGATGACCCAGTTAATTTGGTAGATAATCCTGCTATTGCTTGAGTATAAGATAATGAAGGATATTCTGCTAAAGCTGAATATATATTAGCAATAGGAACTTGTCCTACACTTGCAACTTAAAGGGTTTGATTAGTTTTTTGAATTACATAATCACTAGCCTTCATAATCTTTTGATAATCACTCTGAACTTTATCCTGTGGAAATTCTTTTGTTAGAAAATCAGGAATATAATTTTTTTCTCCTTTAATAAATTTAATATCAAAATAAAAAACAGATAAAATTGCATGCCATCTTGCAAATATTTATTCAAAATTTGATATGAAAATTGGATTTTGGCAAGTCCAAATAGTTGAAAAAGATAGATATAAAACAGCATTTACCGTCCCATTTGGTCATTATGAATGGAATGTAATGCCATTTGGTTTAAAAAATGTAATGAATGATATCTTTAATCCTTATATAAAATTTATTATTGTTTACATTGATGATGTTTTAGTTTTTTCAAAATGTTTAGAACAACATTTTAAATTCTTTTTTGTTATTAAGAAAAATGGTTTAGTTCTTTCTGCATCTAAAATGAAATTATTCAATGTAAAAATAAGATTCTTTGATTTTGAAATATACTTAGGAACTATCAAACCAATCCAAAGAGCAATTGAATTTGCTAATAAATTTCCTAACGAAATTAAAGGATAAAAATCAATTTCAAAGAATTTTAGGATCTTTAAACTATGTATCAGATTTCTTTCCCAAACTCAAATAATTATGTCAACTTTTATACAAAAGACTTTCAAAGAATCATCCTGCTTGGATTGATGAACACACAAATATAGTTAAGCTTATTAAAGAAAAAGTTCAAACTATTCATTGTTTAGGTATTCCAGATCCTAATGCATTTATGATAGTCGAGATTGATGCCTCTAATATAGGATATGGTGGAATTCTTAAACAATAAACTTCATCTTCAAAAACTGAAACTATAATCAGATACCATTTTGGGTTATGGCTGGGATCTCAAAAAACTTATTCAACCGCCAAAAAAGAGATTTTATCTATTGTTTTTTGCATTATGAAATTTCAAGATGATTTATTTAATAAAAAGTTTTTACTTCGTATTGGTTGTAAATCTGTAAAAGAAGTTTTACAAAAAGATGTTAAAAATTTAGTTTCTAAACAAATATTTGCAAGATGGCAAACAATTTTATCTGTTTTTGATTTTGATATCGAATTTATCAAAAGAGACAAAAATTCTATTCCTAATTTTCTAATAAGAGAATTTTTTCAGGATAAAGTTCAGAGTGATTATCAAAATGTCCGACAAAAAGATTATGAAGGCTAGTTATTATGTTATTTAAAAAACTAATCAAACCCTTTAAGTTGCAGGTGTAGGACAATGCTAACACGTATTCAGTTTTAGCAGAGTATCCACCATTATCTTATACTCAAGCAGTACCAGGGTCATCTACCTAACCTGGGTCTTCTACAAAGATAGGTTCATCTTCTCAAAAATCAAATTTTATTATCAAAGAACAATGTCATCATATTCAAGTCACTCAATACATTAAACTAGTTTCCTTATTAGAATTGAAAATTCTTACTGAAAGATTATTTCCATATGATTGTCAATATCCAACTGATAATATATCCAAAAATTGTCAATTTTATGAGTTAATTCTTGTTGTTCCTAATAGTGTGGAAACTACTCATCATAAAGATCCAAAAAACCCAAATCAAATTTCATATTCAATTTATAAAATTAAGACATCAAAACCTCCAAAGACTTTAACACTCAATCTATATAGACCAATATTTCTTTTTCTATTCCTTACCAACCAAACAAATATAATTATGTTGATTACCAAAGAGCTTGTTATAATATGTTCTATCTATGTACTTATGATTATTCTTGGTTTATTCATTTTGATATAAAGTGTCAAAGTTTTTCACTTGGTTCTTATAATGGTGGTATTACTTAGGCTCTAGTCCAGTCATCTACCCTGACCATCTTACTCAATTATCTTTTTCTTATTCAAAAAACATGCTAATATTCCTGATATACCTCTTATTCAGCAAATTAATTTTCATATTGACTTTCAAATACCATGGATATTATCTTGGTGTTATACAATTAATTCCTTTTACCCTCATTGTTATTTGTCTTTATTACGTGAATATCGTATTAAATTGTGGGATAAGTATGATATTTCAAAATGTTCTGTTCAAAATATTTAAAACTTCATCAAATATGGCAAAAGGATATCTCCAGAGACTTCTCGATCTATTTCTGACAAGGCTCTTATTCCAACTACTCCATCAAAGACTTTGGTGGCTCAGGCTCCATCCTTATCCTCATCCTCAAAAGATTCCAAGTACAAAAAGACAAAAGGTAATAAATTCAAGAAATTAGTGTCACTTATTCAACAACTGTCTACTAGTTCATCGAATACTACGCAAGAATATCGTGATCAAGATATTGATCCTTTTAGTGGACCTTTTGCTCAAGACTCTTTTGACTTGTGAAGACATGTGAAGACAATTGCTTTTCTTTATTCAATATGTAATCTTATCTTTATTTGCCCTTTATGTCAATTTAAACAGTCAAAAGTTGTATTATTAGGTTTTAGTCAAAAGTAAGTTTGTCTTTTGTAATCATGATACCCCGGATATAAAATGATTTGAAGTCTAGCTATTCCATCTATAAATTTTTTTTTTTCTTCTAAACGAGGCAGAGGCTCTTTAGACAGAAATCTCTTGTAAAACATTCCAGCATTTTCAATAAATCTTGTAAGTTTTAATCATTTCCTCTTCATTTACTTATTTGCAAATTTTAATCATTCCTTTCTTATTTACTTTTGCTTACTTTATTTTAAGTGTTTTAAATGTTACATTGTTATTTTATTCCTAGCCTTATTATTATGGGTTTAAATGGTATCACAGCCATGACTATTAAAAGTGAACTTAGAGAACACATAAAACAACATAGGTAAGAAAGAAGTTTAATTAAACAATATTTAAAACAAAATTGGTATAGAATGTCATATCAAAGGAGATTAGATACATGTAATGTGCTTGTTGACTTAGAGCAAAATCTAGATAATTAGAAGTGCAATATTGGACTTTTGTGAAAGAGGTAGAATTTAAGAAAATTCTAACCTAGAATTCCGTCTAGTTTATCAAGGAAAATTCTAAAACTTTTAAGGGGAAAGGGATAGGCAACAGTGAGAGCTATGCATATGTTGGTAAGATGTGGTGTTTCTAGTAGTCTAGAGAGTGACGTAAAACCGTTGGTAAGCCTAGTGTTCCGATAGCCACTCCTGTCTCCCTGAAAAAGAATTACGATTTGAAATTGATAAATTAAGATGGCATCTACAGTTAGAAGAATTTTAAATTCTAAATCTAAACAGAAGTCTAAAATTGTAAGTTCTAAAGAAATTATTAATAAATTACTAATATTAAACAATGTTTAAACAAAAATACTTTACTGAATATTCCAGCTGACACTATATATGAAATAGGTACATTTGATTTTAAATCAGCCTATTCAATTAAAGAATATGAAGAAACATTAACTTTGCAAAATGAATTTGAAGAAATTAAATTACTTAATAAAATGGCTATAGAAAACTATAAACATAAAGGATTTAATTATCTTCATTTTAGTTTAATACAAATAGCAATCAAGCCCTTATCAAAAATAGAAATAGATTCCCCTATATTGATATTACTACGAGATAATACTTTAATAAAATTTCAAGATTCTTTATTAGGAGTAGTACAATCAAATTTGTGTAACGATGTTGTCTATTTTAATTGTGCTCCAAACTTTTAAATTAGTTTACATGATCCAACTATATTAGATACTTTAGTTTTAAATGTACATCTACCAAATGAAATATTTAAACAACATAGATATGGATACTTATTACTTTATAGAATATATTTTAAACAAACTACTTCTGAATTTAATCCTAGATATAGATTACAAGATCATAGAGGAGAAACAACAATATTAACAGTAGAAACTGAAGAAAATACTCCAACTGTAACTTATACTCCAAAATTACTTAGTTGGAATGAAATTACTATTCCAGATATATGAAAAATCGATAATCCTTTACCCATACATAAAAATATTATACAACGAAATATTTCACAAATTACAGAAACTCCAGAAGGAAAAAAATTATTAAGATTTAATTCTCTTAAATTAAGAGAAACTTCAAGTACATATTCATATAATAATTTTAGTAGACATTTTTTCTCTCTACTAAGAACTAATAGTATTCATACTAAAAATTCTTATAATATAAAATACAACTTCCTCATCTTGATTCTACGTTGTGATCAACGTAGAATAAGATGAAGAAGAAGAATGAGAAGGCTTGGAAGAAGAATATTGGGAATGGCTTCGACAGCAAGGAAGAGGAGATGAAGCTCCATCACCCTACATTGAAGAAGAATAAGATGAAGAAGAAAAATGGGAAGGCATTCAAGAACAAGAGCATCCTGACAATCCTGAAGACCCTGATGTTCCTCAACTTGGCCCAACAATCCAATTCCTAGAGTTATATGATCAAGTTGGTTTGAGTCAAGTGATACAGACGTTTCATATGATGGAGGATAGCGGAAGCATAGTGGACCTAATAATTCGAAAAACTTCGCAGCAGGAAGCGATGGTGAATAACACTCTCTCTAGGAGGGGTGAATATTACTGTAGCTTGATGTAACATACAGTAACTAAGTCATATATGGAATCATTAAGTGTGATGTAAGCAATGACGTTATCCTTATCCTACTTTATGTAGTTCAAAAATATGCTCACATCCATAAGATGCAACATAGAAATATCTTTCTCACTAAAACAAGAAACACTCAAGAATCCTCATTATGTCTCACTTAAAACTATCTCCACCCTTGAATATAGCTTCTACATATTATGTCAAAACACCACAATAGACCATTCAAACGTATCCTTTTTCAGATAAGCTTCTCCTATTAAGATATATTTACCTAACAATAATTGTTAAGCCCAAAAATGAAACATTACAAATATAAGTGAAATTTATATTTCAGATGAAAAAACAAACATCCTCTTACATTTTTTCTTAAGAATTGGATTGTCTTCTTACATCAAAATATAAGGGAATATTAACAAATTTAATATTTGGTATATGATTATTTTCAATTACTGTTAACTTTTTGGTAATATTATGATTATTATCCTTTGAGAATCATATTAGTTTATATTTATGATGATATATTGATATTATAAGCGTAATGTACTTCAAGAGCCACTTTTAAAATTGAAATTACCAACAATTTCTGAATACGTGATCATTAGTTGGCTAGGACTAGGAGATCAACAATATACCAATTGGTGTATATAATAATTTTGCTTGTGCTTACCCTTCAACTTTGTAGTTCAATTATTCAGCATTCTTTTTAAGTTTTGTGTAATATTAAAACTAGTTTTCACAATAAAATATAAGATGAATTTCTCACATACTCATTGAGAGGGAAAATACAATAACATTTAGCATGAGATCAATTATATATAATATTCAAAATTTAATTAGAAGGAATAGCGAGTTTCATTTTGATATATGAATAAATAAGATTTTTAAATATTATACATCTACTAAGATTGATTTTCCACCTAAGTAATTAATTATCACCATAACTTTAGATGAGATTGTAATAATAATACTAGATTATATATAGAAATTTAAAATTTTAAAAATACAAAGAACATATTTGGAAGAAGCATTAAGTTATAGGCGCATAAGTGATGAGAAAAGATTATCATAAGTGGTTAGTCCACATAAGATAATCTTAGATGTGGGTTATAATTGGTTTAAAATGGAATCAGGAATCAATTAAATAAAATTTGGATTATGTTAATAAGATAAGAAGATAGTTTGTTATCTATCTAGGAAGAGAAAAAAGAAAACGATAATGGTGGGTAATGAAGTATTACTATTGAAAAGTGATTGGATTGCATTTATACATTACTAATAAATAAATTAACACAAACCCAACTCAGAAAATCAACTCAGAACTTGGTGGTTAAACACTAATGTAGATGAAAAGAACAAGACCCAAATATGTGATTTGTATATGAAAACAATATAAAATCCTAATAAACAAAACTTTACTAAAAAGAGTTAAGAAATTCACATAATTTAAGTTTAAGATCCACACAATTTTTTAAAAAAGAAAATATTACCATGTGTTCACAACCTTACTTCAATAAGAAAAGCAAATATGAATTAAAATATTTTGTGCT
Source organism: Bursera cuneata (assembly GCA_026212285.1). Lineage (NCBI taxonomy): Eukaryota > Viridiplantae > Streptophyta > Magnoliopsida > Sapindales > Burseraceae > Bursera > Bursera cuneata. The sequence goes on from JANLJB010029422.1 coordinate 10,444, forward strand.
TTATATATCAATATTCTATCTTCAATCTCTAGGACAGAAAAATTATATGGAGAGTATCTTTTCATACAAATTTTTTGACATATAATTAGATATAAATTTTTAACTATTCATCCACATAATTTAATGGATGAAATGATTGATAAGTTAGCATAATTAAGTATAATTTTTTGACTTTAAATTTTAATTACTGAATTTTGTGGATGAACGGTTAAGATTTTATGTTTAGATTTGTGTTAAAAGATCCATTTCCTATATCCTATATATTTGTGTGTGTGAATTATGTGAAGGATTGACCCTAAATCCACTACACCAAATAGAAAGGATTTTGCTTTATTATTGTTTGTCTTTTCATCTAAAGTGTAAAGGTCCTGAAATGTGTGCTTTAGATGGACCGATCAGTCCACACCATCACTGAACCACTTTGACCATTCGGTCTTGATACATGTTTCATATGGACTGAAACGGTCCATACCACCACTGATACATGTTTAACAAATTTATTATTTATTTATACTTATTATTTAAATAATTATTATTTATGTTTTGAATTATTTAATATCTTAATTAATTCATTAATTCATTGTTTATTCATATTTACTATTTAGATAATTACTTATTATTATTAAACTTCATTAAATATTTATTTATTTAAATTAATAGCCAATTATATAATTATTATTTGTATTACTTTATTATTTATATTATTTAATTTATTATTTAAAATAATGGTCAATTATTTATTTATAGTACTTTATTATTTAATTAATATATTCTTTAAATAGATCATTATTTTTAATTAAATATTGATTTATTTTTTAATTATTTAATATCTTTATTCATAATTAATTATTTAATATCTATTATTTATCTAATTATTTATTATTATGAATTAATTAAACTATTTCTTTAGAAAATTTTTTTTGATATTATTTAATTATTTTTTTAGAGTTCAGCTAAAAATGGATAGGGATTTAAAATAATTAAGAGATATGACTAATGTTTTACCAAACCCCTAACTTTGGATAGTTTGTCTAATTCCCCAATAATATAAGCTTTATTTCACTGTATAAGGATACGTTACATCCATAACCACTAGAAAATCTAATTCATCAGAACAAAACTTCACTTACTATCACATTCAAGTTTCAATTTTTATAAAGATTTGGTCAGTACATATCGGGACACTTCTTGATCAAAGGATGCTAAACTCTTATATTTGCAAATTCTTAAACATGGGTTTGCTTGTGATGTGTTTTTATTCAATACCCTTGTTAACGTTTATGTTATGGTGTCGGCAGGTAAGCTGTTTGATGAAATGCCGGAGAAAAACCGTGTCTCATGGGCTTGCTTGGTTTCCGCCGTCAATCCCAAAACTCTTAAAGGCCAAAATGTAGATGATGGCGCCCTTGTCTTATGCCGAGGTACAGCAAAAATGTAATATTAAGTTCAAGGGGGAATTTACTCTGACCCTCCAATTAGATTTCAAGAAAATATTTAATTCTATACTTTTACAAAATTAACACTTTTTTTTCAAAAAATTATCACTGTTTTCTCAAAACTAACACTTATCCCCCAAATATTTGGAGGGTAAGTGTTAATTTTTTAAGGATATTTGGGGAATAAGTGTTAGTTTAGTAAAAGTGTGGGGTTAAGTGTTTTTTTTCCAAATTTAATTAGGGAATTATTGTAATTTTCCCTAAGTTCAAGTGGAGAAAAAGGAATGGGAAAAGCATTTTGTAGGAAGTGCCATAAATGCATGCACCTGTCAGAAAGATTAATTATACATTGCGCTTGAAAATATATAAAATTTTAATTTAATACATATAAAATTTTTAATTTAATACATATTATGTTATATAAATTCATAGACTAAATTTCATGAAAGATTTAAAAAATAGTTAAGCAAAATTCTGAGTAACCATTTATTAATAACAAGATAATTTATAGGGTGGAATATTTTGAGTATTACTTTATTAAAAGCATATAAAAAAAGTAAAAGATTATTGCTCAAAGTAAAAACAGTAAAAAAAGATAGTATAATCCATTTTTTTATTTTTTTAAAATCAATAAATAAAAAAATACATATTAAAATTTATAAATGGAATTTTTTTTCAACGTAATAGAGAAATTAACTCAAAAAAACATATTAATTTGGTGGGGTCAAATTAGGAAGGCAAGCCCATGGCTATTACAATCTTTATCTTTTTTTTTATTTTAGATATTTTTTTTATGCATTTATATATTCTAGCCAGTCTTACCAGGAAATAAACAAGTCTTTTACTTACTCATCTGAAAAAAAAAAGGGAGAATTACCAAAAATAGCCATATTAGAAGGGGGTCTTTCAAAAAATAACCAAGCCTCCATGTTTCTCTCATTCACCTAGCCCTCAACAGTAATATTTCCCTAATATTCCCTATTTACCCTCACCTCTATTTATAAAAATTAAATAAACTATACAACAGTACCGTGAACAGTATCGATCATCAATGAACAGTACCGAACCATCAAATGAACAATAAACAGTATCCGAACCATCAGTGAACAGTACCATAAACAGTACCATCTATGAACAGTACCGAACCGTCAAATGAACAATGAACAGTGTAGAAACCGTCAAATGAACAGTTCCGTGAACAGTGCCGAACCATCAAATGAACAATGAATAGTGTCGGACCGTCAATGAACAGTACCATGAACAGTGCCGAACCGTCAAATGAACAATAAACAGTGCCGGACTGTCAAATGAACAGTACCGTGAACAGTACCAACCGTCAAATGAACAGTACCGTGAACAGTACCAAACCGTTCAATAAACAATGAACAGTACCGTAAACAGTGCCAACCGTCAAATGAACAGTTCCGTAAACAGTATCGAACCGTCAATGAACAGTATCATGAACAGTACCCGATTGTCAAATGAATAATAAACAGTATCCGAAACGTCTGTGAACAGTACCGTGAACAGTATCGCTGGGTGAACAGTACCGTGAACAGTACCATGAACAAAATATGAGGGTAAATAGGGAATATAAGGAAAATATCACTATTGAGGGCTAGGTGAATGAGAGAATCATTGAAGCTTGGTTATTTTTGAAAGACCCCCTTCCAATATGGTTATTTTTGCTAATTCCCCCTCTGAAAACTCTCTCATCAGTGGGTGTTCATGGCTTCTTCTTCTTCCACCGCTCCTCAAATGAAGCATGATGAGTCCAAGGAACTGCACGGCCATGGGATACCAGTTTTCTATCAAGTAGATCTATCGGATTTAAGGAACATTACTGGTCCTTTAAGGATGCATTTGTTGGGCTTGAAGGACGCTTTAAGGGGAGTTCAGAGATGCTGCATAGATGGAAGACTGCTTTGACCGAAGCAGCCAATTTATCTGGCTTTGATTCAAAGGCGTACACGTAATTTTCCACTCTTTTTACAGTACTTTTTTGTTGTTTTTTATTTTAAAGTGTGCTGTATTTTTATTTTTATTTATTTTTATTTTTTTAAAAGCTACCGATTACATTAGTAAGTAAAAAATTAAACTCAAAAAAAATATTGATTTTGTTTGGCCGGCAGTGATTTCACTACTTTCGTTTGGTGGATCTCAGTCTATTATATCCCACATCGGCTGTTTTACACCTCTAATATCACCATATAAAACATATCCGCGACTCACTTAATCGCCGGGTCAGGTGACGCTGACCTGTAGTCCCAGTGGAGGCATGGGGGTTATGGAACGGTCAAGCCCGTTAAGTTATACAGGCCACTAAGTTATACACGAAGGGTCTCTCCGGTGGTTGAACCATCACCTTAACCCATTTATCTATTATTTTAGATAAAATATTTTAATATGTAAGAGCTTATCAATTCCTAGCAGTTGATTCCTTTTATAACAGAAGTGCGTCATCCTTTTGTCTTTTAAAATTTTGTATTTCTATTTCTATCGAATTGCAAATTGGTTAGGCTGTACTATTGGGCCTGTTTCAAATTGCTTTGAAGCAAGTTAGGGGGTTCATTTGTTTTATATTCATATTCTGTTTGAGAGCATTGAGTAGCTGGAAATGCTTATTTTCACATGTTTTCTAGCACAGCATTTGTATAAGCCAAATACATCTTTTGATAATTAATTGTAATGACAATCATTGTGTCATATTTGACTTTACTTAAATTATAGGTTTGTAAACATGCTGCATTGTCAAAAGAAGAAGAACAATGCAAGCTGTGGCCAACATCATATCATCCACCAACTTAGTAAGCTCTAAATCTTCTTGTTAGAGTATTTGTTATTATTGTTGTTTGCCTTCGATGTCACTTCTTTACTATTGACATAATAACAAGGTCTTATCGTTGAAGAGCACAATTGATATTTGGGATTCATTACTCTTGTTCTTGCCAAGATTAGAATTTTTTGAGAAGTATCTTAGTTTGCCTTTTCCAAATGCCGATATATTTTTGGAACATAATCTTTATTAATGATTTACTTATGAAGATTGAATTTGCAACTTATGAACCTATTTTTTTTTTTTCATTTTTGAGTTGTATCATTTGTCTCCAAGATTCATGGTTATGTATGGGGTGTGTGTGTCTTAATCATTTTGATTAGCATGTATCTATTTTCTTCATAGGGTGCAATACTCTTGTTTCTGGCTTATATCTGCCAAAATAATATAA